>CM067320.1:47822347-47863338 GCA_034231615.1 Meghimatium bilineatum | reverse complement strand
TAAAGATATTTTCTAGTGTTGAAATTAATGAGCTTTAAATTAACAAAATCACAACAATAATTTTGTGTATACCTTCCATTGAGGTTAAGCATCAATTATTAAATATAGCAAGCATTCAAATACATTAATGATGTCGTGAGTACTTACTTGAACATACAAACATGCATTTCCACAATGAGCACCAAAACTGTAGGAACCTTTATGCCTTGTCCACGCCATGAGCGCTGCGTTCACGAAACGATGAATTGTCTTCGCACCGTGAACATAGTCCAACTCGTAGTACAGATTTGAACCTACATAGTAATCTTCTGGAGGTGGTCGCCTGTAAAGACAACGTTCAGCGTATTCATCAGCTTGCTTAGCTAAGTCTTCATCCCACGCCTGTAATGTTGAAAAATGGATTAGACAAGTAGAGTTGCGTCTATTGTGTGTTTATTTATTTATTTTCATGGAGCTGTTTCAGTGTTTAAATTAACGGGTAGTTTGTTTATTTGTTTGTTTGTTTGTTTGTGTTTGGTTGTTTCAATACCAGAAATTACGAACAATTGAGGAATTACAGGGTCGTAGATGTTGTACCTCTGTCGAAGTCGACGATGACCATTCAGCTCAGCTGGACTGATGATGATGATGTCTGCGGTGTGCCTGACTGTGACTAATGAGTCCTATGTGTCCCTGGAATTGTCTACCACACTCTGAGCATGTGTGGGAAAAGTGTGGGACACCGAAGAAAACCACTCATAGCACGTACTTCAGAGCTTCAAGCGATATTCCCAGGGATCTCCGAAACGAAATCCACATTATAAACAACACGACAAAAGCCGGACTCGAACCCACGAACTCTTGAGCACAAATCAAACGGCTTATCCGATAAACCAGCGAGATTCTGTTGAGTCATGGTCACTTGGATGGGTGGGTCATGCGTTCTCTGCCATCCACGGGGACTTATCCCAATTATGCACTAATATGTGTGCCTGATTCTAGGTTATCCCAGGGAATTGTCACGTCCAGCATAGAGAAACTATTTGCCAATCTTCATGTTCTACCTCTTCATAGCCAGATCACCACGTACACGTTGGCAACAAGACATACTCAGGGAGTCACCTAGACCCCGCCAGCGTAATATGAAATGCTTGGCTCACTGATTATTGCATCACACAAAAAAACAACGTAACTGTACATGTGAAATTTTGAGAGACATAAGAAAATCTTCCACATTCTGGCATGTCACCTACTGAGTCGTCACACTTGCATATGGTTTCTCTAATAACCGAAAACTTCCAGACTCTTGGGGCACCTTTTAATAACAGTTATACATAGGTGGCGCTGACACAAACACGTTTTAAAAACAACTGTTTAAAGTCATACATTTGCAAAAGAAAAGTTTGTTTCTACTGTGCCTCTTGCCTTTTTACTTGATAAATGCATTTTGGTGATACGTTAATTCATTATGTTTTGTCACTTCTTAGCTAAATTTCTTCGTGAATTGTCTTGTTGTTTTTTTAAATTGTTCAACTTCTTGTTCTCTTGTTCGGTGTATTGGCATAAAAAGGCATATATTTTCTAGTTGAGTATGAATCTTTCTTTATTTTTGCTTCGGTCGTTATCCCTCACAATGTAGTACGATTTATGACGCTTGTGTGATACCTAAGGCAAACAATGCTTCCGATAAGCTAGATCGCAAAAGCCCCAAAATTTAAATTATGAACTATACATTACAAATATGCTCCATGAGGCGTGTCTATATCAAACCCGCAGATTAGAAGCGCTGACTGGTTCAAACCCCCCTCTTGAAAGTACACTACTACAGTAATCTTTAGATTACACTACGAATTAATTTTTTTAAAGAAACAAACTCTTCTCCCCGCCCCTTTTCAAACTATTCACATTATCGGTTTTTCTCGCCAAAAATATTCTAAATACTTTCAAAGACGTATAACAATGTCATAAACTTTTATGTCTATTTTTACAGAAATAACCTCACCCTTACAAAAATGTATCTATGTGCCCTGGTCTTTACTATATTAGTTTAACTGAGAACTGTTCTAAAACTAGAGAAAGTTTTTGCCTTATCGTCAGTTTGTTTCTCGGTGTTTAATTTCTACAAGTTGACTTATTTGCGGATTTTTTCTGTTTGCTTTCTCTTGATTATTAGCTATCGTCTACTCCTGTCTGGGGATAAATGTTCAAGCTCGTAGATAGCGCAAGGATAGAGCACTTGACACAACTCTTTAAGAAGTCAGAACATGGTATTTATTACTTGGAATAAGTATTTATAACTTGGTTACCAAAAAGTGCGTAACCCCATCGTCCTTCCTTTTCCTTGAATGGAATCCACAAAATATCATCAAATTATCGCGAAAATTAAAGAATTTCGTAAAACAGAAAAGTTTATATTTAGGTAACCCTCCCCCTAACCTACCAAAATCATGTCTACGAGCCTGGACCGTGAACCCTCAACCTTCATCCTCACTGGAAGTAGTTATTATATATGCAATATTGAAATTAGATTATATATATATATATATATATATATATATATATATATATATATATATATATATATATATATATAATGTTATGCGTTCAGTTTTTGAAAAGTTGCCTATATATTAGTGGTAATATCCGCTCTCTCCCCCCCCCCCCCCCGCCCCACTTTTTTCTACACACTCCCCATACCCTTCCCCCCTCCCCTCCCCTCCGATACTCCGATATAACATATAAACACAATTCATTTCTTAGAAACAATTGTATACATATATTTAATTAATTTTGTTTTATAATACTTCCCTTTAAAAAGTTCGACATTTAATTACAAATAATTTGTTTCCCTTAGCTCACCTGTGTGTACACAAAGTTCTAAATTGTATTATCTGTAATCTAGATTCTATATAAGGTTTAATCCAAGTCTAGGCACAACTAACTCCGGCATTATAAATACTTTCTACTTTCGCATTCACAATACATTACATGCTCTGGAAAAGGAAAGCCATTCTCCTAAGGCATATGCGTTGATTAATCATCACTTACTTTAAATGATGTCTTTGACCACTGCCATTTTACGTATACTTGATAAGAAAAAGTTTGCTTAACAAAGATAAATGACGTTTGGGATCCGCGCAAAGAATTATTATGGTAATATACTTTGATAAATCGCTAAGCCGAAACTAGATTATGGTTTTGTTTGAAAATGTGTGAAGTTTATTTTATGGCTACTGGTCAGCCTGAGATAGTTACGACTAATTTCTGCTGGTGGTGTGATATTCTTTTGTTAGTTACCATTGACAATACAAGACGTATGGGTAGAGTTGGGAATCATTCTTCTTAAGTGATGCAGTAGACTTTTATCATGATTTTATTTAGTCGTCGACGCACAGTAAATACAAAGTAACCAATGAAAATTGCAGGAAAAATAAAATACGTCACTTTAGAAGGATTAATCTCTATTAGACTGTATAAATGATTTTTTTTTAAATGTGCAAATATACCGTTTTTGTCATAGGTAAAATCCTGTATTTCTATACGGGAGACTAACTCTGTTATCAATTTTTCTTCCGCAAGAGAAGTGAGTGATGTCAGCTATAAATACATAGACCGATAATTGTGCAGTTTACCTATGTTGTTAGTCAAAGCCCTTAATGGTTTTTAATGAGATGACCTTCCGAGTGTTTCACTGTATAATTTTTTTGTTTTCATGGGGAGGAAATTTTCTTTAGGGTGATACTCAGAACGAAAATTAACCAAACAAATAATTGGTGAGAATACTCTGCTGGATGCTATGTTGTATACAGGAAAAGACAATACGCTGTCATAATTTGCAGATTGGCTGAGATATCTGCCTCTTTCAGCCTAAAACATCCGACTTCAGCACTGCTTCCTCATCACTTTGACCCTCTTGTATATGAGTCAGCCAAACCACCCCCAAAACCTTTTTATTCGCCTCCTACAACATGTATGACAGGTAACAGTGTTGCTATTCTTTGTTTTCCTTTCGCGCCCCAAATACAAACGAGCTATACATTTTCTATACTACAGTTCATCCAGTACCGAAAATATCAAGCTATCATTTAACTAGCAATCTGACTAGCCAACTGATACAAGATCAAGTTGGTAAAATTTTGACGACTTGTAAAGTACCACATGCACTAAAATGTGAAACTAGGTTGCAAATTTGTAATGTAAGCAACTTTAAAAGTAAGCACCAGTCAAACGAGATTACACTACAAGTCTATTGGTAACGCCAACACTGCAGTACATTCACTTGTCAATCGTAAACTGTAGTTCTAATACTGAACTTTTTTATTAGAATAGTTCAGTGATGGTAGTACGATGTCTGTGTGTGCTTGATGCTTTCTCTTTGTTTGAATATTCTGAAAGTGTACTCCAGTTATACCAGTATAAGTGTATGTCTAGTTATGTTGTCAATTTTGTACTGGACAGAGTTGTTGCCAGAATGGCAGTTGAACAGTTTTAAAATTAAGACGGGTGTCTGTTAATTAAATCCTGTTTGATTCTAAGACAAGGAGTTGAATGCTTGTTTCTATAACTGTTTGAGTTGGAAATTTGATCACAATGCTATTTGGGTTCAACGTTTTACTATAAAACTATCAGGACTTATAGATTGATTCTACAACTATCTGGGTAGTATGTTTACTGCTTAGCGTATGGGGGTTGAAAGTTTGGTTTTTAAAACTAAGTTTAAAGCTTGATTCTAAAACAACATGGGTTGAAAATCTCATGTTAAAGCTATCTTTGTTGAAGATCAAGATAAACAAAAATAGGTAGAAGTGTTACTTAAAAAAAATAAAACAACCTAACAACGAGATACAAAGACAGACGACGTTTCCATTAAAACCCTTCATCATGACAACCTAAAGGCCACAGTACAACGAATCTTACATGGAGACAAATATTGTTATGAAAGGGTGGAAGGAAAGGGGGATACAGTGAATAGATAGCGGAAGAAGCAAAGATGGAGCAGCATGACAGGGAAGAAGAGAATATAGGAGAGGATAGTTAGTTAGATAATTAGTTAGTTGGTTAGTTAGTTAGTTAGTTAGTTGGTTGGTTGGTTGGTTGGTTGGTTGGTTGGTTGGTTGGTTGTTTGGTTGGTTGGTTGGTTGGTTGGTTGGTTGGTTGTCTGGCTGGCTGGCTGGCTGGCTGGTTGGTTGGTTGGTTGGTTGGTTGGTTGGTTGGTTGGTTGGTTGGTTGGTTGGTTGGTTGGTTGGTTGGTTGGTTGGTTGGTTGGTTGGTTGGTTTGTTTGTTTCCTCGAACAAACACACTTCAGGCACGAAAATAAATAGAACCACTTTCAGGCTCGCCTTTCTCAATGCCTCAATCCACTGTTCGCGAACGAGACCCACTTGTACCTTCTTAATCATACTCATAGAGTCACTCAAGATGCAGACCTGTGTTACCTTCTGTGTGCATACCCACTCAAATGCCCTGGTTACCGCCATAGTTTCCATGGTCATACTACTTTAGTGACCGCAAAGGTACAACTCTCCTCCCTGATTGTTTTACCTGCGCACTGAGCTGTGAAGGCCCAAGCACTGCGAACATGTCTAATCACAGATCCATCAGTGTATATAATCACATCCCCTCATTGGTATTCTGACTGACCAAAGCCTGTACTTCTTTCTCCACTGTTGTGGGACGCCATTCTCTGCATTCCCTGCTAAGTGATATTACTACTCTCAAACAAGTTTCGAAATCTGTGGGTACTTATCCATTCCGCACCTGCTGCCACATCCTGCAATCTGCACACGCTTTGTATGACATCCTCAGCACGTCCCATCCACGACCTCCCTCTCCTGAGTCTGCTACCTTTAACTTTCAGTATTTCGGAATACAACGTGTGTTCCTTATCTGCATATATTTGAAGGTACGCCCGTGCATGGCAATACTATAATCTGTGCTCAGCTGTTGGACAGTCAAGTAGGTATCGCATAGCTCTTGTCGATGTGTTTCTTGTGCATCCCAGTATGATACGCATTGCTGCATTCTGGATTATATCTAGTCTTTCGATCTGAGTTTGGCTAAGAGTCAGAATTGCCAGTGCATATTCCACCACAGCCACAACCACACCCTGGTACAAAAGAAATAACAACCGCTGCTCACCCTGCGCAGCAGCCATAACCTTCATTGCTGCTAAGCCTTTGCCTGCCCTTATGATAACGTGGTTTATAAACCCAGGCTTCTGTCAAAAAACACACACAGATATCTCATTGTGCTAGTTCTTTCTAAACTTTTACCGGACAACGAAACTTGTGGCATGGGTGTCTTTACCATGTGATTGTTCAAGGAAATCCACGTCACGAATGCCTTAGAAGGATTAACCACTGCTCCCGTATCGCGACACCATTTCTCAGTCTGTCCAGCTCCTTCTGTAGTACCACGACGCACTCTTCTCGATTTCTGCCCTGTCTATACACCAGAATATCATCGACATATGACATTGTTCTGCCAACACCTGTGATTTGATTGCCAGAGATATGTAGTGTGTATACATTGAAAAGTACAGGAGATAGAGGCGATCCCTGTGGCACACCAGGGCTAATAACCGTTGGTGCAGATATCCAGCTACCACACTTAAGAACTACTATCCTGTGCATCAGGGCGGCACCGACCCACCGCACGACAAAAGGATTTACTGCAAGATTTAACAGCTGGTCCATCAAGATATCCAAGGACACCCTTTTGTACGCATCCTCAAGATCTATTGTGACCGCACATGTCTCCTTGCGCGAATCGAACCCTTCAAAAACATTCTGCGCAAATATGGCCTCATTCTGCCATGTCTTCTTTCCTGAGCGATACCCTCCTAACATTGTTGGTAAACACTTATTTCTTTCAAGATAATACGATACTTTCCTGGCCACAAATTTTCCTAAAGCTTGCCAATCGTATTATGCATTGTTATTATTCTGTAACCTTGTATCCTGGTGTGGTCCTTCCCAGGTTTTGGTAGTGGAACTAAATAGCTGTGCAACCAGTCTTCTTTTACTGTGCTCTTTAGAAGGCTGTTATTGAACATGTCCGCCAACTCTCACAACTCCTCATCCGTTCTCCGACTAATGTCATCGTATCTAATGCCATCTGGTCCTGGTGCTGTGTTTTTTGTACTTTTCAGCGCCTTCCTGATTTCTTCAACTGTGATTAGCATATGGTTTTCCATGCTCAAGTTCTTACTCGTGTCTGTGATCGTTTTCCTGATTTCTTGATATGCATCCACATTTCTCTGACCAATTTGTGCGGTGTAATGTGCCAGCAACGCCGCACCTTTTGTCTCTTCCGTCTTCTGCCAGATGGTATCGTCGCTCTGGAAATCGGCAATAGTCACGCGTCTTGTCAGACCATTCATGGATTTGTGTAAACGCCAGAATAATTTTAGTGACTTTTTGCGTGTGATCTCTTGGCAAAATTCGTCCCATGTTGACGGCTTTGTTGACTTTGCAATCTCTTTGAATGTTTGGACTAAGATATCTTTCTTCCGTTTCCAGTGTGCGACCTCCATGGGCTGAGCCGCAACACATTTCCTTACCCTCTGCCATAGTGCTACTGCTTTCCGTTTCTCGCTCCATGCCCTTTGCACCTCTTCGTTCTACCAGGGGAATAAACCCCCACACCTGATTTCCCATTTCTTGAGCCTTACGTTTGTCTTGTCGAATTCTGCTCACAACATCCACTCCTCTGCGATCATACTTAAAGGACCTTACATTTGGCCTGATCTGCTTACTTTTGTCATTTTTCAAGAGAACAACACATGGGAGGTGGGTGTTAGTTATCCTACGAAGACATTTGTTCTCGAAACTCAGTAATTTCTTTTCTGAAGATAAAGAGCTTTTCCAGCTTTCACATCCATATGATAGCACCGGAAAAACGCAGGAATTAAATGAGCGCTTTTTCGTGCGTGTGCTGATTGACTTTGACTTTCAGATATTAGACAGTCTACTAAATGCACTTGATGCTAGGCAATGCGAGTTGTAATTTCTGCATGACATCACCGTTGAGTGTTAATTTGCTTCCTAGATAGGAGAATTTCTGTACTTTTTCAAGTTGTTGTCCATTTAAAGTAATTTCGTTAGGTGAATTGGTGAAGTTCATAATTTTTGTTTTTGATGAATTGATTTGGAGACCTATTTGTCCTGCAATGAGTGTTAATCTATATAAGTTTTTGTTTGCGCATCTTGATGGTTTTCACTCAATAGTGCAAGATCATCGGCAAAATGCAGGTCTTCTAATGTTGTTTTATTTATCCATTTGCTTCCTAAATGTGTGTTAGATGTGCTTTTTCTCATAGCCCAGTCAATTGCGATATTGAATAGTAATGGTGACATAGGGCAACCTTGTTTAACACCAGTAATCACAGGGAACCATTCTGAATTGCCTTTTTCTGTTCTAACACAGCATTTTGAGTTGGTATAGAATGATTTTATAATATTTATATATTTATTTTGGAGTCCGTATATTTTTAAAATTTCGCAAAGCGATGGTCGATGGATGCTGTCGAAAGCTTTTTGATAATCAACGAAGATTATTATGAGATTAGATCTAAATTCTAGACATTCTTCTATTATTGTTCTAAGAGTGAATATATGGTCGAGGCAGGACCGACCTGGTCTAAAGCCTGACTGCTCTTCTCTAAGTCTTTTGTCTAAGGATGACTTTAATCTTGCAAGCCTCATATTACAAAGATTTTTGCCAGGTACGGATGGAAGTGTGATTCCCCTCCAGTTATCACAATTTGTTAGGTCTAATAATTTTTTTAATTTTTTTAATTTTTTTTTTTTTATAATGATAATGATGCCATTTTTCCATTCTGTGGTGGGCATTCGTTTTTCCAAATCATATATATATATATATATATGCTCAGAAATAAATCAATATTAAATAACTTGTAATGACCGGAATTATTGAAGATTTTAAATAACTGGATATATGCATACCAAATTGTGAAGTATGCATTATAAATATACACATAAAGAGTAGGAGGTTTGTCTCACATGGGTAAAACTAAATTTAAAAATACTGCTGTAAAAGCGTTAAAGTAGGAGACTTCTTTCGAAGCGTTAAACCTCCAATTACAACGTTGTTCTCAAAGCATTAAATCCCCAAGTTCAAGGCGTGCTTTAAACTCCCAAGTATAGGGCTTTTCTCAAAGTGTTAAACCGCCAAATATGAGAATTCTCTCCAATCGTTAAACTCCCAATTAAAAGACTTTTCTCAAAAAACCATTTCACGTTTTTAAAACTCCACAGAAGCTGTAATTGCACATAGGAAACACCCCCTCACCGAGATTGCATATAGTGGGCGACTAATGCAATAAAAGACGACAACACATCACATGTTCGTCGTCTCGACTGTATCCTGTTGGAAATCTAGTACTACCACTGTTCTACTATCAAATATATCTGTGGGAGTATAAGAATGAAGACTGAAACACAACATACACGGACTTTGTAGTTTTTTCAAATATGGGGATCAATACATACACCAAGCACTTACACACACGCGCGCGCGCTTAAAGATAGATTAGAAGATGGGAGAAGATATAGGAAGAGAAAACAAAGTGAATTAGAGGAGAAATAATCGCCCGTATGTTGCCGGGGCCATGAAAGGGGAGCAAAGAATAGCAACACTATTTACCTTACACGCATGTCGTAAAAGGCGACTAAGGAGTTTATGGGATGGAGTTGGCTGTCCCATCCCATATGGGGTCAGTAACCCACAGCCATGCTGAAGTCGGATGTGTCCGGCCGAAAGGCGCAGATATCGCAGCAATGCTGTAAACCATAAGACAACGCAACCACCCGTTCTCCGGACTACATTCTGCTAATCTGCAGGAGTTTGAGAACGAACGCAGAAGAAGAGGAGAAATAATGAAAGAGAGTCGAAAAGAAAAAGAGAGGACAGATAAAGACATGGAGAATAAATGAGGTCAGCGTTTGCACACACTAGACACAACACAGCGCGACTTGTGGACAGTCGGTCTGATACGATCTACCTTAAGCAGGAAGCGATTTAATTAGATGTATGTATATGCATGTGTAAGCGTGGTGCGGGCTTGTGTGAGTGTGGGTGTGTGCGCGCGTGAGGGTGTGTGTGCTTGTGTGTTTGTGTGATCTCCCACGCCATTGACATTACATTTGATGATGACGCAATGTCCAGATACAGGGAGCGCGTTAATTACTGAAAAAGCAACTTCACTTACTTAACACCAAATTTGCTTTCATATATGTTTGTAGTAATACTGGCACGATGATTATAGTAAATTCAAGGTCATCATCAAAACCCAGAACCAGCTAGAGTCCTTGTGGTGCCAGTTTGGAGACATCAACGCTAAAATTGCACCATGTCTCTCTGTTTTCGTCCCTTTTTATAAGTGAAAACATGTATTCCTGACAGGTTCTTAACATTCTCAAACCATACTTTCCTTTGTTGTCATTTTCTTATTCCATCTTCAACTGTCCCCTGCATTTAAGTCCAGAAAAGAGATTCGTTTCTCCATATTTGCATACACAATATAAGTTTTCAACGTTCAATCACTTGAGCTGTTCTTTTTGGTCTATCTATCTAAATGGTATGTCCTTCGCAGAACGTTGTCCTCACTGCCAGCCTGTAAGCCTTTCGGTTATGCGCAAGTTGTTCAGCTTCTTCCAGTATCATATTCAGAAGGTCTTCGATATTCTGTGTCCATCATACTTTTGGTATCCCTTTTGTTCTCTTTCCGGGAACCTTATCTTCATGATTAATCTTTCTAATCTATTAAGTCTTTGTGTATCTCCAAAATATGTTATTTTGTAGCTTTTTTTAAAGTTTTGAGATGCCAGTCTTGTTCTATGCTAACGCATTGAGTAATTTTATGATATGGTGTTCTTCTTCTTCAGCGTTAATTCTCAAACTCCCGCTGGATATCTCTTGTAACATGACAATGGTCCTACTAGATTTCCAGCAGGATGTAGTCCAGAGAATGGAAATACGTTGTGTCGCCGTTTTATTTGCGCCAATGGCCCGACACATCCGTCTTCGGTGGTAATATGGTGCTCAATCTGATCGTAACAACTTAGGTCATTTCAAGGATAGCCTTGATGTCTTGGAATCATGAGAACAGAAATAATGAATTCTAGAAGACTGATTCTGTTATTACTTCGGAAATAACAAAATAACACAAGCTACCTCATTCAAATTAATGCATCACATCCATTGACATCTAGAGTTTATACACTTCCTTTGGTGCATAGGGAACGAACAGTGATTTTTCTTTTGTCTCAATCCGTGGATAGGCACGCATCCTCATTTTCTGTGATTCCAATCTCTTCCAGGTCCGTAATCGTCTCTCTCTCTCTTTTATCTCTCTCTCTCTCTCTCTGTGTGTGTGTGTGTGTGTGAATGTATTTACTACTATTTTGTCACTGTATACTACTATTTTTTATCGATTTATTGTCTTTTCTCTGCATTTGTTGTTCGGTGTCGAAGGTTTTAGTGTAATCGGTTTTTGAGCAATGGCATGGTTAGTCGCTAATATGCAGTAATAGTGTGGCGTCTCAAAACGTTGATCTTCTTCTTCAGCGTTCATTCTCAAACTCCCACTGAATCTCTCTTGTAGCAAGACCATGGTCCTATTAGATTTCCAGCAGGATGTAGTCCAGAGAATGGAAATGCGTTGTGTCGTCGTTTTATTTGCACCAATGGCCCGACACATCCGTCTTCAGCGGGGAGAACGTTGATAAACCTTTCAATTAATTCATCTTCTTCTTGTTCTGTCTATGTCTCGTATTTCTTATTCTTTAATGTTGTATGTACTTGCTGCAGACTAATATGTGCTCATTCTCGTTAAGTTCACATACCATTTCAGTCTTAGTTTTTTAATATATTTGAACCACGGACGTCGTTCCAGCAGTTTTTGTAATCTCTCCCTTGTAATCTCACATGATTTATTCTTGTTCTGTTAGCTGCTTCTATTATACATGTAATTTCACATTTAGTAAACTTTCTCTCTATGTCAATTATTTCATTATTTCACTATCAGATTCGTTGACTGGTCTGCAGTGATCGTAAGTGTATCATTCCTCATCAACTTGGAGACTGTCACATAATTACATATGCTCACTGTCCATTGGCCTGCATCTCTCCGTCGTCCATGGGGATTACTTGATAAAAGACAGGTATAAGAAATTAAGACAAGACATACATTTAGCTGGGGATAACAGGACATACAACATGAACATACAACATGGAACATACAACATAGAACAAACAACATGGAACATACATCGTGGAGCATACACCATGGAACGTACAACATGGAACATACACCATGGAACATTCAACATTGAACATACACCATGGAACGTACAACATGGAACATGCAACATTGAACATACAACATGGAACGTCAATATGGAACATACACCATGGAACGTACAACATGGAACATGCAACATTGAACATACAACATGGAACGTCAATATGGAACATACACCATGGAACGTACAACGTGGAACATACAACATGGATCATACAACATGGATCATGCAACTGAAAAAATTGAATGCTGGATAGATTTTTAAGTGTCCCTATATAGTCATATAGTCTACTGGAAGTATTATGTAGCATACAGGTGTTTCTTGTTGACCAATGGTAAGCCCAATGGTAGGCCACTTAAATGCCACTGGTAAGACCAATTGTACCGACGAAGACGGATGTATCGGGCTACTGGCGCAAATAAAACTGCGACACAACGCATTTCCATTCTATGGACTATAACCTGCTGAAAACCTAGAATGGATCATGGTCCGGCAACAGAGATCCAGCAGGAGTTTGAGAATGAACGCTGAAGAAGAAGAAACCAATGGTAGACCACTGATTAAGATCAACAGGCATAAATGCACAAGACCTGCAATCCCTAGCAACTGACCGACAGGCATGAAGAACTATGACATCCGCCCTATGTGTCAAACTTGGCAAAAGAGGAATTGACTGACAGAGACCACTGATATATCATTGGTAGACCACAGGTAAGACCACTAGTAAGATCCTCAGATCTTCCACTTGGACACAGAAAGATTAATCACTGGATTCGTTTGACGAGTGAGGATGGGAGTGACATAAAAAGATAGAAATACGAAGAAAGTTATGGTATTCCGGTATTTGGAAGAGTAAGTATGCAGCCCCATCCCAATCTTTACTATCCACAAATGCTTATCTTTTTTCATAAAAATATGTTGTCAGATATTGCCCCTGTCATGATTTTTTTTTTTATTATCTATATCTCTTCCACTTCATGTATAATTATTATTTGTTCCAGTTCCTGCTACTACTCTGTTTTCAAATGGTCTCGTGCTAAACTGTCTATAAATATATATCACGTGATACTTTGTTGACAGTCACCCCCACATTAATCTATTTTTAAATAATAATAAGGTATTCGTTATGTAATTAAAGCTACCGCGATAACCTTAATGTAATTTTAGATATGTCTGATTTACTTTCATTCTTAACAGGATGTAGTCAGTAACATGGAGTGCGTTATAACGAGGGTTTCCTGCAAAATGTGTGACTTTCGTTTCATGTCTTAATTAAGCATGACATATTTGCTTGTTGTTAAGAACATGTATTTTTCCGGTTGCAACACACCGATATAAAACAGCGGAAAAGAAAATCAACGCCTTTGATGAAATGCTACAGAAATACTTAAAATCTCATGGAAGGAAAAAGGGGAAACTCAGATATAACACATTGAAGGTGGCAGAATGTTGGTTACTAAACACAATAGCAAAAAGAAAACTACACCTGTTTGGATATATAAAGATACACAACTGTTTAGAAAGAATATTATGGAGGGCAGAGTACCTGGAAAGAGGAGAAAGGGCACACCAAGAAGACGCTGGACTGACGACATTAAAGATAACATAAATATGACGTTGGAAATTTCAAGAAGCATGGTCCATAACAGAGGGAGGTTCAGGGAGTTCATTGGAAGGTCAAAGTTCTGGAGAGAATACGTCACATGACACATATATGAGTCTCTAAGCATATGCTTGGGGGAAAAAAACCATGTTTCTCTACTAGACATTAAACTGAGATGTGTTTCTCTACTAGACATTAAACTGAGATGTGTTTCTCCACTAGAGATTAAACTGAGATGTGTTTCTCCACTAGACATTAAACTGAGATGTGTTTCTCTACTGGACATTAAACTGAGATGTGTTTCTCTACTGGACATTAAACTGAGATGTGTTTCTCCACTAGACATTAAACTGAGATGTGTTTCTCCACTAGACATTAAACTGAGATGTGTTTCTCCACTAGAGATTAAACTGAGATGTGTTTCTCCACTAGACATTAAACTGAGATGTGTTTCTCTACTGGACATTAAACTGAGATGTGTTTCTCTACTGGACATTAAACTGAGATGTGTTTCTCTACTGGACATTAAACTGAGATGTGTTTCTCCACTAGACATTAAACTGAGATGTGTTTCTCCACTAGACATTAAACTGAGATGTGTTTCTCCACTAGACATTAAACTGAGATGTGTTTCTCTACTGGACATTAAACTGAGATGTGTTTCTCCACTAGACATTAAACTGAGATGTGTTTCTCCACTAGACATTAAACTGAGATGTGTTTCTCCACTAGACATTAAACTGAGATGTGTTTCTCTACTGGACATTAAACTGAGATGTGTTTCTCTACTGGACATTAAACTGAGATGTGTTTCTCTACTGGACATTAAACTGAGATGTGTTTCTCCACTAGACATTAAACTGAGATGTGTTTCTCCACTAGACATTAAACTGAGATGTGTTTCTCCACTAGACATTAAACTGAGATGTGTTTCTCTACTGGACATTAAACTGAGATGTGTTTCTCTACTGGACATTAAACTGAGATGTGTTTCTCTACTGGACATTAAACTGAGATGTGTTTCTCTACTGGACATTAAACTGAGATGTGTTTCTCTACTGGACATTAAACTGAGATGTGTTTCTCCACTGGACATTAAACTGAGATATGTTTCTCCACTAGACTTCTTCTCGAACCCCAAGAATTGCAAGCGATTAGCTCTTACTTCCTATGTGCAGTGGGGAGGTTTCTCCGAGTTCTCTTTAATACCCAGGAGGCTTCAGCTTTCAGCTTAGTGCAACGTCTATTGAAGGAGCCTTCTACTAAGAGGGGGTATATGTCACGAGACGAGCTGACAGTTTGCCCAGGTCACCCATTTTTTGTCTCTCCTGCGACAATGTGCTTCACGGCCAGCGATCTGTTCCTCGTGTAAAAACACCATTCCATTACCACCCTTTGTGTCCCTAAGTCCCAGGCTTAATTTTTCTGTCTGAGCCATCTTGGGTAACGACGATGGTCGATATAGAGTCAGGGTTGATACACCTTCCTAGAAGAGGTGCTGCTTTGTAAAACACGTCCAGGGTCTGAGATTTGATCTGTGCATTTCTCACGCATTCGCCTCGTCCGATTGAAATGGCCTTCCAATCCTTCGCCAGGCGTGGTCTATATATTTTGACTCTTCGCCATGTATATTACCCAAAGGAGTAAGTAAAATACGAATTTTGGACGAGGAGCTTCGCAGTGGATCCTTGGGTACTGAATGAAATTCTCTCTGTATAAGCAGTGTTGGGCAACGGCTGACAGTCTAGTTGAGCTTGGTTTGAAGTATAGTTAGAGACTTGCGCCCCTCCTCTCTTCGCCCGCACGTACAGTGTTCGAGTCACAACACTGCTTCAGACAGTTATTTTGACAATGCACTTCCTGACATTTGTTCAATTCTTGTCTTGTGTGCAATGGGGAGCTGTATTCAAAGCTTTTTTCCATACCCAGGAGTACATGTTCAAAATGGCGTATCCAATACCTGAATCATGACTCCTACTTAATTGGGTCAATTGTGATGGGACATGTGGTTTTTTGTGTGTTCTCGAGTATAACCAGCTCTTCAGCCAGTCGGTCTCGTGCTGGACTATTGTAGATTCGTTGCCGCTGAATTTATTCACACACTACGCTGCCCTCTAGTGTGGGCCACTTATCTTTTCCAGATTTGGTGTGTACTCATAAAGTCACCGTATATTAAAAACATTGACATTGGTCGCCATCCAATGTTTCTGCTTTTAAGCAGACCGAGTCGGAATGCACAGATACCATGCATCACTGTCTTCTTTGATCTAATTCCCGCTGTAGTGACGCCATTTGTCGACTAACCTCTTATATCGGCCTGAACCTTATCTCAGTCTAGCTCCGTAAAACAAGTTCCCCAGTTTTTTAGAAAAACTTCGTACCAACCACAAGGCTTTTCTCGGGCATTCTCACGTCCGTTTTAAAGTCCCACCCTCGTGGTCATTAAATTGACGACTGCAAGTTACATACATCCAAGATATTTTGTCTACAACTTTTTTGTTTAAGCTAGTCGCATGTATCTTTTCCCACCAGAGATGACAGCCACGCCTCTATACATTACAACTTTCTTTTCTCGTTAAATAGCCACTGCGAACGATATCTTTGTGGCAGAATTGATCTCCCTCTACCAGTGAAGACGAGCAATGCCTCATTGTCAGGCAGTCCTACATCGGCCAACTTGTTGACCTATGTCGTCTGCTTGCTAGGTTCGTGGAGACTGAATTTCTTAAATATGGTTTAATGTGTCTCGAATGCAGGCGTGTGACAATATTGTTACTACACTTTACTTCTTCATATGATTCTGTCAGACATTCTGTCTGGATTTGACTAAACAGTCGACCTACTATTTTATTGTACCGGCCTGTCACGCCTCTATCTGTTACAGGTGTACATTTGTGTGCATATATGATTATGAATTAGTATGCAAATGTTGGTGTCACTTCAATTTGTGCGCTGTACAAATGTTAGTATTCGTATGTAGGTGTTCATGAGTTGTATGTATGTAAGTTTGCATCTGTGTGCATGTGTCGGTGTACACTTGTGTAAGCATGTCTGTGTATGGCAGTAAATGAACAGTACAACATTTCTTGTGTCATATCTTAAGAAGAAGCAGATTAAATGCATTGTCGCAACTTGTGACATTATAGAGGAACGGTCAGCGAATACCCACAACAACTTCATATATTTCATATCTCACGGAACAACTTGTTTTAGATATAGTTTGTGCGTATCAAATTGGTACGTATATTTGTTTAAAAGGACGTCTTTTCACATATATTTCCATTGGACATTTTCTATCACGTATGTTTCTACCTTATATTATATATCACGTATTTTCTACCGGACCTGTTCTACCACGTATGTCTTTGTCGGACATTTCCTTTCATGTATGTTTACACGGTATATTGCGAGGAGTTGTGTCCACATTTTTAGCGAAACAAACTATACATTATATAATAATAAAACTGAACTTTCGTTAAAGACGCATACATCGCAGCATCCATCTATCTGCGTGAAATCCACCCCTCCCTCACCGCCCCAAAGGGTCATCCAGATGAAGGGCAGGGGCCTCTCAGTTCCTTGCGCGCAGATTGAATGATCGGTAGTAGACGCAGTGTATTTTTTAAATCTCCGCCTCACGAAATCTGTATGAAATCAAGTCTAATATTAAATTTCGAAGGTGTGAACACATATCACCATAATAAACAGTTTACACTAAACACTTCCTTTTACATATGTTGATATAAGACATTTCCTTCCATATATATTGAAGCTAGCCATTTCCATTCACATATGTTTACACTAAACATTTCCATTCACATATGTTTACACTAAACATTTCCATTCACATATGTTTACACTAAACATTTCCTTTCATATATGTTGATAAGATACATTTCTTTTTCACATATATTTCACACTAGACGTTTCCTTCCACATATGCTGACACTAAAATTTACTTTCACATATGGTGACACTAGACATTTACTTTCACATATCTCGACACTAGACATTTCCTATCACTCATGTTACACTAAACATTTACTTTCACGTATGTTTACACTAAACATTTTCTTTCACGTACATTACACTAAACATTTTCTTTATCGTACATTAATCTAAACATTTTCTTTCACGTATGTTTACACTAAACATTTTCCTTCACATATGTTTACACTTTACTTCATTCACAACAATAATTTCCACTAAATTTCTCATTGACATTTTTCTTTCCCTTTAATTACATGTATTCAACGAAACATAATTTCACCAAACATTGTCATGCATTCTTCTCCTTCAATCAAACGTTCTTGGCCACACAGATCGAGTTATTTTGCGCATTTGTGGATTAGGTTCGTATACGATTTGTGCATATGTGGGTGTACATTTGTGTTAACATTTAATTTCAGAGAAAGTCTGGCCTCTCTTTTGATACCAATCTTGTGTCTGTGATTAGTTCTGGTTATATCAAGATCCTAGGTTATATATAAAACCTATTTGTAGATGCCAAAACATGCCTTCTAAAATAACTCTTTTGACTATTCCTTTGGTTGTTACACCACTGCACATAGGAAGGGGATCTTCCTGGCGTAGTTGTTAAGCTATTCGCCGGGTTCGAATCCAGCTCGTGTTTCTTGTTTATAAAGTGGTTTTTTTCCGGAGATCCCTGTGGATTATCACTTGAAGCTACGGAGTTACGTGCTATGAGTGGTACTCTCGGCAGGCGACGTGCCGCTTCGTTGAGAGTGACGGAGTACATATGGGAAACCGAGTACAGTGAAGTCAATCTTCTACGGCTTTTAAACCCTTTAAACATAGGAAGTCAGAACTAATCGCTTGAAATTCCCACTGTACATTGGAAGTCAGAGCTAATCGCTCGAAATTCCCACTGCACATAGGAAGTCAGAGCTAATCGCTCGAAATTCCCACTGCACGTAGGAAGTCAGAGCTAATCGCTCGAAATTCCCACTGCACGTAGGAAGTCAGAGCTAATCGCTCGAAATTCCTGTGTTCTCAAACAAACAAAGTATAATCGTAATGACCAATGAAAATTACAATAAGAGTCAAGTGAATCCTTAAAAAGCTGTTTTATCCCATTATCCAGTAGGTCTTATATTGTTGAAGGTCACGGCTATATTATCTAATACCCATGGTTATCATCCACCCATGCGCTACCAGCGCCCTAATTGAAGAAGAAAATAGTGACACTGTCACTTTTTATGCATGTCGTATGAGACAACTAAGAAGGATTGGTTGAGGTTGACTACCTCATCCCGTAAAAACTACAAAGCCAAAAACTCAACATGGCATGCATGCGACATAAAGGAAGAACTTAAACGAACTATCTGGATAGCACATGGAAAGAAGTTTAGTTAAACATAGTACAAGATAAATGGATTTGGTGTCGATATGTATTCCACTGTGAGTTGAATGAGTTATAAATGGTTAGATGAAAGATGGACATCATGGCCGTGACTTTCTCTGTATGGACATGACATATTTTATTCTGATTTTAACAGACAGGACAGTATTAAGTTAACGTGATATCAGTGACACTAACTTCCAGTTTAAAGTGAATAAACTTGTCCCACCAGATCAAATAGCATGCAACAGTAAACCCCTAGAGAATATATACCTACGACCGTCTGCAGTATATACTCGAGACATTTATAATATACCTGTATAGTATGGTGTTCCGCGTGTGGAGACCCAACCTTTTCAATTATACAAATATGTTTTTACTACCTTTGAGTAAAACGTTTTTTATATAGAAATATTTGACATCTATGAGACTTGCAGTTTTGTTTTCATGAAATATAATTCTGGAGTAATCCCACCAGCCCAACAAATATGCCCAAAAAATACAACAGCTCTATTGCGTGCAGTTCCTGGAATCAACACAAAACAAATTTATCACGCTTCACACAACAAAGGTATCTGCATATATGAAGGTAGCTAAAATATAAATCACACACTGACAGCGGATCTAAAAATTGAGCCATCTTTGGGATGATTGAAATGGGAACAGTGTTTCCAATAAACAGCAGAGTGCTATGAAATTATACTCCCGTGTGTTACCAGGGTAAGAAGGGGAGCAAAGAATAGCAGCACTATTTACTTTTGATGCATGCTGTACGAGTTGACTAACGATGTTATGGAGTGGAGTTGCTTGTTCCATTCCATAGAGTGTCAAAGTGACCCATAAACTATGCTGTAGGCGGGTGTATCAGGCCGAGCGGCGCAGATAACACAGCAACCTTGTACACTATGACACAACGCATATCGTTCTCCGCACCAAATTCAGTTAATCTGCCGGAGTTTTAGAACGAACACAGAAGATATAAAAGTGATATTAAACTGACCAATATTCAAGAAAACATTGTGTACATTGCATAGGGCGTCTATAAAGTCGTTGTGCACTAATGTCGCACAGATTCGCACTAAACACTCAACAACCGAATGACGTAGTCTCACTACCAATGTACATGAGTGTACATTGACTGTGTATACAACCGAAATTTAGTTAGCAATATGTTGCTAAAAGAAGTTTTAAAATAAAATGCAGTTTATTGGAAACATTTCAGATTACATCGAGATAATTGTCACGTAAACACACCTTAATGCACATGTAATTTGCAAAGTATGGATAGTTTTCAAACGTTTGCCTTCAAAAATACAGACTGTGCTATTTTATTAACCGGAGACATGGGTTATAAGATATTGATAATACAACATACGTTACAAGCATTTGTGAAGAAGTGCTTGAGTAATATTTGAAACATTAATTGGCAGGATAACAATCTGAAATGAATAATTTAAAAAAGAGAGTAAGTAGCTTACAATCGTATCTGGGGAAATTATAATTGAATGTCAAAAGTAGAAAACGGTTCAAAAGTGTAGAAAGTAGAAAAATGTATTTAGTGAGTTTGTCGTCAGAGCATCATATTTAGTATGTCCTTCAGAATGTGGTAACTAACTATCGTGTTCTTTGTTGGCTGATAACTCACTTTTATTTTGATCCCCATATTCTGCTCGTTTTTTACTACCCCACACCTAACTCCCATGTCCTGCATTGTAGTCCTAAATACGGAACAAACATTGTAGACATACATTAACATGAGATACACAGGAAAGTACAGAGCTCGATTGCAGACAAGGGATGCACAGGAAAGTAGAATGCTCGATTGCAAACATGGGATGCACAGAAAAGTAGAATGCTCGATTGCAGACATGAGATACACAGAAAAACAGAGAACTCGATTGCAGACTTGGGATACACAGTAAATTGAAAACTCGATTGCAGACATGGGATACACAGTAAAGTAGAAAACTCGATTGCAGATATTGGATACATAGAAAAGTAGAAAATTTGTTTGCAGACATGGGATACACATGAAAGAATGGGAAGGCTGACAATAGCTGACAAATATTTGTCAGTGATATCGACATTATTCAGAAAGATATGAAGAAATCAATCAAATTTCATGATATTCTGAGAATTTGTCGGTGGTTTATGTTTTCATGAGGGCCAGTGACTTGATTGACTTCTTTTTTTTCTTCTTTCGTTCACTTGAAACATGTCTATATCTGTAATTCTGTCTTTTGAATAAAACACTGTCTTTTGTAGTTCATACAGTGGCCCATAGAGCTTTGATTCCAGTTTTGTTTCCTCTGGCCAATATGTCTGCCTCAGAGATGCATGCTCAAACAATCTTGAAGTATATGTTTAGCACTCTGTGATGCCAGTACACATGTGTTGCTAATCTTGAATTTTGTGTACATGTTACTGCGGAGTCGGTATTTGATTGACTGAGTTTGATAGACCGAAAGATAGTTTGTACCGGTATGGTATATATAACCCAGGAACCTAGAACTTCAAATAAAATGTTGTCATTGACAATTCAGGACATTAGGTAGTTAGTTAGTTAGTCGTCGGATCATCATCACTGCAAACTAGACACATCCATAGTTGCTCCGATCACTCCTTGAGTGTATCCGCCATCACACTTCTGCTAACAGTACCGGTCCTATGCTGGTTAACCATCATTCTTCTGTGCCCTCCAAAATGTTCACCTCTAGCAACACCTCATTTCAATCCCTGATCTTTAATCCTAGCCATTGAAAAGGAATCATCATCCCCATTAGTCTCACTCTCGTGTGTTATATCTCTTAAGGAGTTCAAAACGTCAGCGCGATCCATTGCCCCATCGCCCCATCGCCCTGTGCCACAATCGCGCACGATGCCAGTTGATCCGCTCTTTCATTGCCTCGAACGCCCACATGTCCCGGCACGAAAATAAATGTAACAACTTTCAAGCTCGCCTTTCTCAAAGCTCAAATCCACTGTTCGCGAACGAGACCCACTTGTACCTTCTTAATCATACTCATAGAGTCACTCAATATGCAGACCTGCGTTACCTTCTGTGTGCGTAGCCACTCAAATGCCTTGGTCACCGCCATAGTCTCCATGGTCATACTACTCGTAGTGGTACCATTTTCCTCCTTAATCGTTTTACCTGCGCACTGAGCTGTAAAGGCCCAAGCATTGCGAACATGCCTAATCACAGATCCATCAGTGTATATAATCACATTCCCCTCTTTGGTATTCTCACTGATTAAAGCCTGCACTTCTTTCTCCACAGCTGTGGGACGCCATTCTCTGCATTCCCTGCTAAGTGATATTACTACTCTCAAACAAGTTTCGAAATCTGTGGGTAGACCTATCCATTCCGCACCTGCTGCCACATCATGTAATCTGCACACGCTTTGTATGACATCCTCAGCTCGTCCCATCCACGACCTTGCTCTGCTGCCTTTAACTTTCTGTATTTCGGAATGCAACGGGTGTTCCTTATCTGCATGTATTTGAAGGTACGCCTGTGCACGGCAATACTGTAATCTATGCTCAGCTGTTGGGCAGTCAAGTAGGTATCGCATAGCTCTTGTCGATGTGTCTCTTGTGTATCCCAGAATGATACGCATTGCTGCATTCTGGACTCTATCCAGTCTTTCGATCTGAGTTTGGCTAAGAGTCAGAATTGCCAGTGCATATTCCACCACAGCCACAAGCAAACCCTGGTACAAAAGAAATAACAATCTTTGCTCACACTGCGCATCAACCATAACCTTCATTGCTGCTAAGCCTTTGTCTGCCCCTATGATAAAGTGGTCAACATGT
The DNA here is from genome assembly GCA_034231615.1 of Meghimatium bilineatum. NCBI lineage: Eukaryota > Metazoa > Mollusca > Gastropoda > Stylommatophora > Philomycidae > Meghimatium > Meghimatium bilineatum. The sequence goes on along the minus strand of CM067320.1, from coordinate 47,840,251 downwards.
TCCCTGAAACTCAGGCTTCTGTCAAAAAACACACCCAGATATCTCATTGTGCTAGTTCTTTCTAAAATTTTTCCGGACAACGAAACTTGTGGCATGGGTGTCTTTACCATGTGATTTTTCAAGGAAAACCACGTCACGAATGCCTTAGACGGATTAACCACTGCTCCCGTATCTCGACACCAATTTGTCAGTCTGTCCAGCTCCTTCTGTAGTTCCACGACGCACCCTTCTCGATTTCTGCCCTGTCTATACACCAGGATATCATCGGCATATGACATCGTTCTGCCAACACCTGTGATTTGATTGCCAGCGATATGTAGTGTGTATACATTGAAAATTACAGGAGATAGAGGCGATCCATGTGGCAGACCAATGCTAATAACCGTTGGTGCAGATATCCAGTTACCACACTTAAGAACTACAACCCTGTGCATCAGGGCGGCGCCAACCCAACGCACGACAAAATGTTCAGGACATTGTTTATATGAACTGGACATTAGCATGTTTTTCAAATATGTTAATCAGCTAGGGAAGAAAATTGTAAACATCAAAATACATGGAGAAATACTGCAACAGTAGATAACGTTCAATCTATCGGCTACACGGAATGAATAAGTTAATGATCAACATTTGCAGCTACAGTAAGAAAAATTATTTTCTTTTGTCTTATTCTTCTGCATTCGTTCTCAAACTCCTGTAGATTATCAGGATATAGTCCGGAGAACGGAATGCTTTGTGACATGGTTTACAGCTTAGCTGCAATATCAACGCTTTTAGACCAAACTCGACTGACTGTGTATGGCTACAGGATCAATTTTATCCTATATGGAATATGATAGCCGTCTCCTCCCCAAAATCTCCTTAGTAGCCTCGTAGGGCATACACAATAGGTTACAGTATCGCTATTCTGTGCTCCCTTTTCGAGATCCTGCAAAGCAGTGGCAGAAAAAACAACTAAAAGGAAATCTGCAAAACTAAAATCCAAAAATACTCACCATTTCTAACATGTCCGAAGCCCTGATTTGTCTGTCACTCCTCAAATTGTTATGCTGCCGGATTATGTTGGATACTTCCATCCTAATATCAATTAGTTTACTTTGAACTACTCCCACAGCCATCACCGCTAACATCAACATTCTAAAGCAATCTCTAACATTCATATTACTGTTTGTATTGTACTTGAAATGACTGTCGGGAAATATGACTGTTAACTTATATTCTGACACTGGTAAATTAAAGTTGTTTTACCAGAAACTGTACTTTTACTTCTGCTGTCTTTCCTGTTATAAAAGTAATGCTAGAATTTCTAAAAGTGAATCTTGTTGTTGGTGTGTTTTAATTATCCCACATGTGCCATTTAATGAAACCTAACATTTCAGACACGGTGAACATATTTGAATATGCGGTCTCAATTGAAAAATGTATGTAATTAACTGACTGTCTCAATAAGCATTTTCCAAAGTACTTATCTACATCTCTACCATTCAATGTGGAAAAACAAAACAAACACAATTTCAATGGCAAAGCCTGTCATCTTTTTAAATCAGCCCCATTAATTTTTGTTGTTGAACAAAACCGGATAAACGTAGGTATACGAATAATGAAATTGAATACAAGAATAATCATGTACTCGAATACGCGTATAATACGAATTGAAGACTTATAAAAATACTATAGGCATAACATAATATAACGGATTAATTATAGAACACGAGTTTTAAATCCGTTAGTTGATCCCACTTGGTATCGCGAAAACTTCTATGTGGGATCATCTTCTCCTTCTTCTTCTTCTGCGTTCGTTCTCAAACTCCTGCAGATTATCAGGATGTAGTCCGGAGAACTAAATGTGTTGTGTCATGGTTTACAGCACTGCTGCGATATCTGCGCCTTTCGGCCTGACACATCCGGCTTCAGCATGGATTTGGGTCACTGACCTTATATAGGATGGGACAGCCAACTCCATCCCATAACCTCCTTAGTCGCCTCTTACGGCATGCATGGAAGGTAAACAATGTTGCTATTTTTTGCTCCCCTTTCGCGCCCCGGCAACACACGGGTAAGGATCACCTTCTCAAACAATAAACGTAGAAAATATTGATTTTATAAGAAATGTGATCAAAGTTTTTACTACCACTTGCTTCTACATATGTGAGAGTTGAATATTAAACCCTTCTTCATTTGAAAACTAAAACAAGAAACATATTAAATGTTGAGAATGACAGGAGGTTGTCATTAACGAAAACTCAGCCCTAAATTCTGAAGCCTGTTAACGAGTTACAATTTTAATAAGAATATCTAGGTTAATCATATTAAATTAAAAGACATTTTTTTAAATATTTTCTTCTTCTTCAGCGCTCATTCTCAAACTCCCGCTGGATTTTTCTTGCCTTACTAGACATCCAGCAAAATGTAGTCCAGAGAATGGAAATGCGTTGTGTCGTCGTTTTATTTGCTCTAATTGCCTGACACATCTGTCGTCGGCGAATATTTTAAATATAAGGTTAAGGCGGATCACTTTGCTTCTATAAAAAGTAGGTCACAGATCACTAAACTTCTATAAAAATTAGGTCACAGATCACTAAACTTCTATAAAAATTAGGTCACATATCACTAAACTTCTATAAAAAGTAGGTCACAGATCACTAAACTTCTATAAAAATTAGGTCACAGATCACTAAACTTCTATAAAAATTAGGTCACATATCACTAAACTTCTATAAAAATTAGGTCACATATCACTAAACTTCTATAAAAATTAGGTCACATATCACTAAACTTCTATAAAAATTAGGTCACATATCACTACTCCTCTATAAAAATAAGGTTACAGATCACTATACTTTTATAAAAATGAGATCATAGATCACTACACTTCTATAAAATTGGGTCGAGTCACGAAACAAAAATGTGAGCTTGCGTGCTAGAACAACATAAAACAACACAATAATTGGTGTGTGCACATATTGAAAAAAAAGAAGAAATTCTCAATAAGGAAATAAAAGGAAGATAAAATAAGCAATGGATGATGACCAACATAAAAAAATACAATGCACACAATATGTGGCGGATGCAATGCAACCAAGGCAAACCACTTTGCTTCAAATCAAATATTACAGCAAGCCCCGACCCCTCACATCCCCCCTCCCATGTTTCAGCTTGCAGACACTAAAACAAACACTTGGACTTTTATCAAGTTTCTAGCACATCTTCTTCTGGACGTATCAATCAGCCCATCAGTTTTTGAATGTAATGATTTTTTTTAAACAATATAAATATATCATGTGGGTCGTCATTGCTTTCTGAACGGTTGGAAAGCAACAGTTGTGTGCGGCGGGGTTTGAACCTGGTATCTTGGCCATCCAAGCAGATACTCTAAACCAGGGGGCGGCAACATTTTGCTAACTGTTTGCCAACTTAAGGTTTCAAATTCTTTAGAGTGCCAATATCACATATCATTTTATACAAATCGAGGTCATTATTCTTATTTTACCATATATTTTATTTGTATAATTTAATTAATTAATATATAATGATATTGAATAATATGTAAAGTTGTAAACAACATTAAAATAAATTGAGTTTCTTGAAAAATTTTTAAAAAAACATTTTTTATTATTAATGCCATTTGAAATTGTTTGGCGTGCCAAGTGTCACACGCGTGCCAATGGTTTCCGACCCCTGCTCTAAACAACACATCCACAGATCCGGACAGGTTAGATAATAGAAAAATACAAATCTGGAAACACATCTTAAATTCAATCTTTGAGCTGAAAGGTTACAATCAATCATTATCCTCTAGAAATATATCATTACAAACGAATGTTTCCATTCAGGAACATGGAAAAAATAGCACATTTTCTATCTTTGCAACAAGAGAATATAGTTCTAATTTGAAATATGAACAAAAAGGAATTCCTAAACAGGAAACTAAATATAAATAACGTATTTGCTTATTTTAATATAAGTGTGTGTTTTCCCGCTTTTTTTCATCAGTCCATAAAACTATTTAAACTATTAGATGTCATTTATTCGTTTTGTTTGTATATTTAGAATAACTCCGTAGCTGCAGCATCATTTCTTAATAATTCCTGTATTACGTCGCTAAACTGTGAAATTAGTTGTTTAATGTTGCAGCTGTTTTTTTTTAAAAGGGTCATTTAGACAAGACTAGAACACGCGAAATGTAGTATTTTTCATCTTAAACTAAGCACCTTCAGTCATATGCAAATTTTAAAAACTCGACATTCCGGGAAAAATCCGCCTAGTAAGTCGTAAAACTGTATCTAGTGACTGTCACGCGTGTTTCACATACTATCCGCTATGTTTCTGTGTGTTACTGATACTAGCAGCTACGGTTTTATTGTATGTGCAACTTTCACTAATCGCGTTTACTTCAAACTAGCTCACATTTTTTTTTTACATTTCTTATTGGTTGATACAAGTTGCTATCTGGTGTGTGCCGGTACGAAGACTGAACTGATCTAATGTCGCTACGTGATTTATGCAGTCATCAATGTAGTATGAGTTTGTCAGGCTCACAATGCGCAGGTGGCAACATTTTACTCTTGGCTCAAGATCGGTATTTATTTAGTAATCTTTCTGGTGGGGAAGATTTCCTGAGATTTTATAAGTCCTATATGCCTGTTCTCTCCTTCTTCTTTGTCTATGTTCATTCTGAAACTTCTGCAAATTGGCAGAATGTAATAAAGAGAACGGAATGCGTTGTGTCATGGCTTACAGATTAGCTGCGATATCTGCGCTTTTCGGCATAACACATTCTAATTCAATATGGCTTGGGGATTGCTTTTATGGGATAGGACAGTCATCTGCATGGCCATGATTACCTTAAAGAGGAAGTTTTAACTAAAGAACTAAAGGTCATTCGTCCGTTTTCGGTTTTCGTTATAAAATTTTACTATTTGGCAGGATATTTGAAGACATTTTTGTAAAAAAAAAAAAAAAAAAAAGATAAAGGAGGGCAGAAAGAGGTTTTCTAAGAGAGAGGTTTTTGCTAACCATTTGGTAAAGTTTCTGGATTTGCTTCTGGAGAGGATTTCTATGGGAGGGTTTTCTAAAGGATGGGTTTTCTAAAGGAGGGTTTTCTAAAGGAGGACTTTTTCTTAGGGAGGGTTTCTAAAGGAAGGGCTTTCTAAAGGATGTGTTTTCTAAGGGAGTGTTTTCGAAAAGGAGGGCTTTCTAAGGGAGTGTTTTCGAAAAGGAGGGCTTTTTCTAAAAGAGTGTTTTCTAAAGGAAGGGTTTTCTTAAGGATTGGTTTTCTAATGGAGGGTTTTCTAAGAGAGGGTTTTCTAAGGGAGAAGTTTTCTAATGGAGGGGTTTTTACCACCTAGTGGTAAAATCTAGTTACAAGACCACATGATGACTAGTCTTCTACTCGGTGGTTACATATTCTGTAACTATAGCAGAATAATTCTAGTGAATGTATACTGTAATTATTACAATATGCATTGACTTATACTATTGCAATATATATTCACTTATATTATTACAATATGCATTGACTTATACTATTGCAATATATATTCACTTATATTATTACAATATATATTCACTTATATTATTACAATATATATTCACTTATATTATTACAATATATATTCACTATTATAATGCAATAGACAAAAACGACTTTTCAATTGTGTATGCATTTTATTTGAGGTTAGAGAAAAGGATTAATAATTTATCATATCGTGAAAAGGGCGGGGGGGGGGGGGGGGATAGAGCTAAAAAAAGCTGAGAACCACTGAGCTAGAAGTTGAGCCTATAGTCTGGAAGTGCTAGAGTTCAGATGTTGATAGACTACTTCCATCTAGAATTATTTCGATGAGTCCACAAGGACAGTATAATTGACAAGGTACGGACACGCTCTGCGTATACTGTGTGTCGCCTTTACAATGAAATGCACGGAATAATCGGAAATACTAAAATAGGTGGACGATCTATGAGATTAGTGCATAAAACTATCTTAGCGAAGTTCTCAGTGCATAAAACTATTTAGCGAAGTTCTCAGTGCATAAAACTATCTTAGCGAAGTTCTCAGTGCATAAAACTATCCCAGCGAAGTTCTCAGTGCATAAAACTATCTTAGCGAAGTTCTCAGTGCATAAAACTATCTTAGCGAAGTTCTCAGTGCATAAAACTATCTTAGCGAAGTTCTCAGTGCATAAAACTATCTTAGCGAAGTTCTTAGTGCATAAAACTATCTTAGCGAAGTTCTCAGTGCATAAAACTATCCCAGCGAAGTTCTCAGTGCATAAAACTATATTAGCGAAGTTCTCAGTGCATAAAACTATCTTAGCGAAGTTCTCAGTGCAGAAAACTATCTTAGCGAAGTTCTGAGTGCAGAAAACTATCTTAGCGAAGTTCTGAGTGCATAAAACTATCCCAGCGAAGTTCTCAGTGCATAAAACTATCCCAGCGAAGTTCTCAGTGCATAAAACTATCCCAGCGAAATTCTCAGTGCATAAAACTATCTTAGCGAAGTTCTAAGTGCATAAAACTATCCCAGCGAAGTTCTCAGTGCATAAAACTATCCCAGCTAAGTTCTCAGTGCATAAAACTATCCCAGCGAAGTTCTCAGTGCATAAAACTATCTTAGCGAAGTTCTCATTGCATAAAACTATCTTAGCGAAGTTCTCAGTGCATAAAACTATCCCAGCGAAGTTCTCAGTGCATAAAACTATCCCAGCGAAGTTCTCAGTGCATAAAACTATCCCAGCGAAGTTCTCAGTGCATAAAACTATCCCAGCGAAGTTCTCAGTGCAGAAAACTATCTTAGCGAAGTTTTTGTTGTCTGTGTAATTTGGTTCAAAGAAGGAAATTCTCGATATATTTAGTAGCATCCGCCTCTTTATGCGACTTCTACTAAGTTCCTATATATGCCAAGGTCTATACTTAATAGCATAGAGTATAATACATATTCGCTCTACAGTCAAAAAGGGAGCATCATCTTGTGAAAAGACGAGAAATGCAGCAGCTCAACTGTTGAGAGTAGCTAGAGAGTCACGAATGTAACAAATTCTTTCTGCAAAGGCTATTCCATGCCCGAACTGTCCGATGACATTTATAGCTCGAATATGGCTTATTGGTCATTTACGAAATCACAATCAAAGACATAGTTCTAAATGAATTTTCAAAAGTGGATGTAACAAATCGTTATCATCACTCTAGTGATGGACGAACACACATATTAGACATTATATTATTAATAATATTATGCTATTAATTGCAGAAGACCGAAATATTTTAATTATATCAGCCTAACACCTTCGATACCAACAACCATTTTGTTCTGATTAGCTTCCCTGGACAGTAACAGTCTCTACCCTTTTCTACCTAGCATCATCTGAGTATCGATTTCTGTTCAGTCCAAGACTATAGCAACTCATATCATCAATAATTCAGGATAAGTAATCACATTCATCTCTGCTTACTAGCTTGTGTCATGGAACATTAGCTCCTCGACAACGTCCTAATTCAGTATGTAGGTTTGCAGTCTGGGAGCCGTGGTAGTATAGTAGTGAAGTCACTTCCCAGTCGACTGGCAGTACTGGAATTAAAGATCACTGTTAGTCGTGGTTTCAATTAAGTATTACCAACGTGATTCACCAAGCTACAAGGATGTATGGAACCAGGGTTCATGCTTTGTGAGTAGTGACTAGTGGTAGTTCTATGTATACCAACGTGATTCACCAAGCTACAAGGATGTATGGAACCAGGGTTCATGCTTTGTGAGTAGAGTCGTGGTAGTTCAATGTATACCAACGTGATTCACCAAGCTACAAGGATGTATGGAACCAGGGTTCATGCTTTGCGAGTAGTGACTAGTGGTAGTTCTATGTATACCAACGTGATTCACCAAGCTACAAGGATGTATGGAACCAAGGTTCATGCTTTGTGAGTAGCGACTAGTAGTAGTTCAATGGACAGTGATGATATTTTGAATATAATCAAGATGTTGGACCAGTTGGAAAATACCGTGTGTATTTTTTACTCTGTGTCCTAGAATGCAGGAAAACCTTGTAGTGAAACGTCTGTCTTTCGAGCTATTGCCAGCCTTCCCAGTCTGTCACGTGTATTTCATGTTTATGTATGTCTATAATGGAGTTTCCTGTGTATCCCTTGTCAATCCATGTCTGTCTATCCATTGCTTTTTCTCTGCTTTTGCGGTAAGGATAGAATGATGATCGATTTTCGGGCTATTGCATGTTTGGGAGCCGCGTTAGCGCAGTGGTTAGCGCACTGGCTTCGCATATGAGTGGTCCTGGGTTCATTCCCCAGTTGAGGCGGAAATGTTTTCAGATCGCAACGGCTCCCAGATCGACCCAGCCTTAAATGGGTACCGGATTAATCCGGAAAGTAAAGACTGCGAGGGAGAGGAGATGGCTACCGCCCTCATTTGCAGAGCCTGTGAAATGTGAGATCGCTAACATGTCACACCCCTACGGCATTAATAAATGCTATGGGTTACTTTACTTTTTTACTATGTTTGGTCGATAAATATGCAGTAATATTGTGACGTCTCAGAATGTTGGTAACTCCTTCAATCCACCTTCCTCTTCGTCTTTGTATCTTGCTGTTTCTATTTTTTTCATATTGTATGCTCTTACCGCTGGCCAATAAGGGTTTAATATCATTAATTGACCAAACTATTTCAGTCTCTGTTTATTTATATATTTCACCACACACGTTGTTACAACAGCTCATGTAATCTATTAATTTCTGACATGATCTCTTCTTGTTCTGTTTGCTGCTTTTCTTAGACTACTCATTCCACTCGTAGTAAGTTTTCTCTCTTGTTCTTTTGTTAGATGCATGTCTGCAATAGAGTTTTATACTTTCCCAGGTATCCCATGTCAATGCATGTCTGCAATAGAGTTTTATACTTTCCCAGGTATCCCATGTCAATGCATGTCTGCAATAGAGTTTTATACTTTTCCAGGTATCCCATGTCAATGCATGTCTGCAATAGAGTTTTATACTTTCCCAGGTATCCCATGTCAATGCATGTCTGCAATAGAGTTTTATACTTTCCCAGGTATCCTATGTCAATGCATGTCTGCAATAGAGTTTTATACTTTCCCAGGTATCCCATGTCAATGCATGTCTACAATAGAGTTTTATACTTTCCCAGGTATCCCATGTCAATGCATGTCTGCAATAGAGTTTTATACTTTCCCAGGTATCCCATGTCAATGCATGTCTGCAATAGAGTTTTATACTTTCCCAGGTATCCCATGTCAATGCATGTCTGCAATAGAGTTTTATACTTTTCCAGGTATCCCATGTCAATGCATGACTGCAATAGAGGTTTATACTTTCCCAGGTATCCCATGTCAATGCATGTCTGCAATAGAGTTTTATACTTTCCCAGGTATCCCATGTCAATGCATGTCTGCAATAGAGTTTTATACTTTTTCAGGTATCCCATGTCAATGCATGTCTGCAATAGAGTTTTATACTTTCCCATGTATCCCATGTCAATGCATGTCTGCTATAGAGTTTTATACTTTCCCAGGTATCCCATGTCAATGCATGTCTGCAGTAGAGTTTTATACTTTCCCAAGTATCCCATGTCAATGCATGTCTGCAATAGAGTTTTATACTTTCCCAGGTATCCCATGTCAATGCATGTCTGCAATAGAGTTTTATACTTTCCCAGGTATCCTATGTCAATGCATGTCTGCAATAGAGTTTTATACTTTCCCAGGTATCTCATGTCAATGCATGTCTGCAATGCAATTGTCCTCCGTGTATATGTCTATAATGCAGGGCCCGGGAGTGACGCGTGTTATTGCAAGAAACGAGAGTCATATAGGAATCATGATTCTTGATTAACAATCAGCGAGAGTCATATAGGAATCATGATTCTTGATTAACAATCAGGATCATTGCACACGGGGCATTCCCATAAATGATCTTCTTACCATTCACATTGGCATGTTTTGCGGGGCTAATACAAAGAACCAACGCAGAACCAGAGCAGCCATTTACAAAGTATGAAGAACATACTGAAAATCAAGTATTGAAGAACATACTGAAAATCAAGTGTTGAAGAACATACTGAAAATCAAGTGTTGAAGAACATACTGAAAATCAAGTATTGAAGAACATACTGAAAATCAAGTATTGAAGAACATACTGAAAATCAAGTATTGAAGAACATACTGAAAATCAAGTATTGAAGAACATACTAAAAATCAAGTATTGAAGAACATACTGAATATCAAGTATTGAAGAACATACTGAAAATCAAGTGTTGAAGAACATACTGAATATCATGTTGAAGAACATACTGAAAATCAAGTATTGAAGAACATACTGAAAATCAAGTATTGAAGAACATACTGAAAATCAAGTGTTGAAGAACATACTGAAAATCAAGTATTGAAGAACATACTGAAAATCAAGTGTTGAAGAACATACTGAATATCATGTTGAAGAACATACTGAAAATCAAGTATTGAAGAACATACTGAAAATCAAGTATTGAAGAACATACTGAATATCATGTTGAAGAACATACTGAAAATCAAGTATTGAAGAACATACTGAAAATCAAGTATTAAAGAACATACTGAATATCATGTTGAAGAACATACTGAAAATCAAGTATTGAAGAACATACTGAAAATCAAGTATTGAAGAACATACTGAAAATCAAGTGTTGAAGAACATACTGAAAATCAAGTAGTGAAGAACATACTGAAAATCAAGTATTGAAGAACATACTAACAATTAAGTATTGAAGAACATACTGAATATCAAGTATTGAAGAACATACTGAATATCAAGTGTTGAAGGACATACTGAATATCAGATGGGAGCACCTATTGACGTCTCCTGAGTTCAAGGATGATGATCCGAACTAACCATTCTCTGTGAAGATAGAGGAATGGCATTTTGCTACTAAGCAAGTGCGAAATGCGAAGTTAGTCATGCAGTTTCTGGTCAACGGCTGACTAGGCTAGCTAAGCAGTTATATAGCACAATGAAGCAGTTATATAGCACAATGAAGCAGTTATATAGCACAATGAAGCAGTTATATAGCACAATGAAGCAGTTATATAGCACAATGAAGCAGTTATATAGCACAATGAAGCAGTTATATATCACAATGAAGCAGTTATATAGCACAATGGAGCAGTTATATAGCACAATGAAGCTATTATATAGCACAATGAAGCAGTTATATAGCATAATGAACAATGCGCTATTGATGCTAGTTTATGACTCCGTTTACCTTTACCATTAGACGGTTGTCTATAGGGGCCAGTCGTAATATGAAATATGTTGGCACGATGCTGTCTTTGACAGTGGTAGAACTAGTCCGATATTCCACCAGCATCCGTATGCTTCTTCTACTTTGAAGTCGTATTAGATTAAGGACTCGATTTCGGATGGGTCAACACATGTGACAGAAGAATGATGAAATCGTTGACCCAGGTGTATGTGATGTGCCTCTGATAGGATTTGGTAATCCTGGAATACTGTTGCACTGGAATGTCTCTCGTCAGGTACTACACATGCATTCATAACCCCCCCCCCTTCCTTACACATTCAAGACTCTGGGACCTTACATGAGTCCAGGTGTCACCTCAATTACACAACTGATATTAACCTGTGATTTTGTCAGAAAGGCTATGGGATGTCGAGAAATTCGTCCTCACAGCTAAAGAGAATTTTTCATCATTAACATTTTCCATGTAAAATTATATGAATTTGTTACTATTTAAACAAAACATTTCTAATGTTATTCGATAGTAGAAGAATACTCCGAGTCCATGAGGCTTATATTACGTTTCCCATTTGAGCTAGAACTATGTTTCGACCACAATTGAATCCTAGATTGATCCAGACTCGGGAAATAGATACTTGAGCAGTTCTAGAGAAGTACAGGCAGTCGACTTATCACAGAATGTGGATGCATAACACAGGTCTTCCTGTCGCCCGTGTGTTGCCGAGGGCCGAAAGGGGAGCAAAGAATAGCAACACTGTTTACCTTACATGTCGTAAGAGGCGACTAAGGCGGTTATGGAATGGAGCTTTCTATCCTATCTCATATAGGGTCAGTGACCCACAGCCATGCTGAAGTCGGATGTGTCAGGCCGAAAGTCGCAGATATCGCAGCACTGCTGTAAACATGGTACATCTCATTCCGTTCTACGGACTACATCCTGCTAAACTGCTGGAGTTTGAGAACGAACGCAGAAGAAGGTCTTCATGTACACCAATGTCGTATAAATTTTAGTACAGTTGGATTTACTTTTTTTAATATTTATATATATATATATATATATATATATATATATATATATATATATATATATATATATATATATATATATATATATAATGGATCCTGATACAAACTATAATGCTCTTATTTTATTTTCAGCGTAATTTGTTTTAATTTTCTTTCCTTGTGGAGAAGTGTTAATAGCTTTCTTTCATATCCAGAACTTGCCCGAAAGCTCCAGCTGAGAGAGGTCTAGACTACGACATGCAGATGACTATCCTTTTAGTAGACAGTAGCGGGACTTACAAAGACGAATAGATCAAAGTCGATAAATGAAGTAAAGAACATGGACTATATATAATCAATAAAAAACATTATAATTACAATATCACAAAAGAACAGGAGATACACATAAAAATACATGGAGAGATACTACAACAAATATAATGTTATCAGTATTTTGGACACATAATCAACAAATGATGGTAGATGTGAAATAGAAATTAAAAGGAGAGTAGAAAAGATTAGAAGTAGTTTCAATGATATGAAGAATTTACTGAAATCTAAAAAAATTACAAACTAAACATTAAAATTTTTTTTATTGTTACATCTATTCTATATTAATGCATTCGTTCAAAAACATGGAAAAACTAATAGAAAAAATTAATTTATTCATTTGAGATGTGAATATTTAAAAGAATGTGAACAATTTCATGATAAAGATTAGAAAACGAATAAAGAGGTTCTAAAAAGATTTCGTAATGAAAAACGAACTATTAGAAAGAAATAATGATCAAACAAATAAAGTATTTGAACATATTAAAAGACATTTTAAAAGACCTTGTTGAATGCCTGCCTTATTTGAGGATAATGACGAGGGGAGACGAGCAAGAGGTAGGCAGAGATACAAGAGGGAGAGTAACATAACAAGATGAACAGAGGTTACAGTCTAGCAGAATGAACTACCAAGGCAAGAGACAAGAGATATTGGAGATATGTTGCAGTCATCTTTCCTAGCGGAGCAACACTTGATGATGATGATGTCAGGCATGTTTTACTATTTTGTATGCTGATATCCAGTCACATAGTTTCGGCAACCATTTAGTGGTGTCAATGTTGGGCAGTTTTGACCACAAAGTACTTTTGACTGCTTGTTTTTGGTTATAATACAGCCAAAACTACAGATGGGTAAATCTTTAGAATATATTCTATGCTTGTTACTAACTGTATCTCTACTGGAGTTTTTAAATACTTCTTAGCGATTGCCGTGATAAGATTAAATCTATGCTATATTAGGAAACGGTATCTTTGCTGTCTGAGTAGTGCTCTGGTAGCGTGCATGAGACAAGTGCCCCCTTCAAGCCCACGTATCGAATAGGCTAAACGGCAAAGTAGCAGTAATGAACCTTTTTCCTGCCAAGGGTCATCTGTATTTTTATAATATTATATATCACCCAGGGCCATACAATCATAAACATGGGGTACCGTCTCCGCATCGGTGGTTGATTATAATGAACCTCCAGCATGCTCTTTTTCTTGTATTGTTTCTCTGCCACTCTAGCAGATTGTATCCTGTCCATCTCGTGATGTTTCCCTCCCACGTATTCTCTGCCATTCTAACATATTGTATCCTGTCCATCTCGTGATGTTTCCCTCCCACTTATTTCTCTGCCACTCTAGCAGATTGTATCCTGTCCATCTCGTGATGTTTCCCTCCCACTTATTCTCTGCCACTCTAGCAGATTGTATCCTGTCCATCTCGTGATGTTTCCCTCCCACGTATTCTCTGACATTCTAACATATTGTATCCTGTCCATCTCGTGATGTTTCCCTCCCACTTATTCTCTGCCACTCTAGCAGATTGTATCCTGTCCATCTCGTGATGTTTCCCTCACACTTATTTCTCTGCCATTCTAACATATTGTATCCTGTCCATCTCGTGATGTTTCCCTCACACTTATTTCTCTGCCACTCTAGCAGATTGTATCCTGTCCATCTCGTGATGTTTCCCTCCCACTTATTTCTCTGCCACTCTAGCAGATTGTATCCTGTCCATCTCGTGATGTTTCCCTCCCACTTATTTCTCTGCCACTCTAGCAGATTGTATCCTGTCCATCTCGTGATGTTTCCCTCACACTTATTTCTCTGCCATTCTAACATATTGTATCCTGTCCATCTCGTGATGTTTCCCTCCCACTTATTCTCTGCCATTCTAACATATTGTATCCTGTCCATCTCGTGATGTTTCCCTCACACTTATTCTCTGCCATTCTAACATATTGTATCCTGTCCATCTCGTGATGTTTCCCTCACACTTATTTCTCTGCCATTCTAACATATTGTATCCTGTCCATCTCGTGATGTTTCCCTCCCACTTATTCTCTGCCATTCTAACATATTGTATCCTGTCCATCTCGTGATGTTTCCCTCCCACTTATTCTCTGCCACTCTAGCAGATTGTATCCTGTCCATCTCGTGATGTTTCCCTCCCACTTATTCTCTGCCACTCTAGCAGATTGTATCCTGTCCATCTCGTGATGTTTCCCTCCCACTTATTTCTCTGCTTATCTCGTGGTCGCCTTTCCTCAACTCTCCTTCAAGTAAGGTCTCCAACAGGGCGATGTGGTTTTTTTAAAATTTGTCTAAATATTGTATTTGTTTAATTATCATTTCCATTAATAGTTCTCATACCACCTGCAGTGTTGCCAAAGCCTTGTTCGTTGTTTTCTTCTTCTTCTTCTTCTTCTCTCTCTCTCTCTCTCTACTTTAAGCTTTCCCTGTTTTTCTATATATCCACATCTCAAAGACATTTTATCTAATTTAAATCATACACAGGTATAGATGTAGTGCTGGCTTTAGCTTCTATATCAATACTAAACTTGATTTGGAAAAGCAACATCAATGTTGAAAGAGTGCAATTTAAACTGCATAACTCACTAGTGATTTCTATTGTGATGTGTGGTTCTGAGTGTTCGACACTCGCTGCGGACATGGAGAGACGACTACAGGCTTTCAATATAAATGTTACAGACAAATTTTACGAATCTCCTATAGACAGCATAAGACAAATGTGTACATAAGAAATAAAATAGTAATGTATAAGGTCAACAGGCACCATTGCTGTCAACAATGAAAAGACGAAGACTAGCTTGGTTTGGACATGTATGCAGACATTACTTCTTGTCAACAACAATACTACAGAGATCCGTCGAAGGTGAAGGAAGCAGGTGGAGCAGGACAAATGCAAGTGGATGAACAGACACCTTTAAGGAATGGACACTACAAGATATTTCCTCATTCATCCGCATCGTTGAAGATAGAATTCGCTGGAGGACTCTGTGCTCCGAAACATCCAAAGTGGTAACCCTACGACTCTATAACTGTACTGTTATTTTTTTTAGTATTTGATTTGTTATAAGTTATTTGTTACGTTATTAATTCTTATTCATCTTCTTTCGTTCACTTGAAACATGTCTATATGTCTATATCTGGTATGTATTGATTGCTAGAATATCTTCTCTCTAGTCAGACATGTCACGTAAGTAGCGAGTGATAGAATATCTTCTCTCTAGTCAGACATGTCACGTAAGTAGTGATTGATAGAATATCTTCTCTCTGGTCAGACATGTCACGTAAGTAGTGATTGATAGAATATCTTCTCTCTGGTCAGACATGTCATGTACGTAGCGATTGATAGAATATCTTCTCTCTAGTCAGACATGTCACGTAAGTAGCGATTGATAGAATATCTTCTCTCTGGTCAGACATGTCATGTAAGTAGTGATTTCTAGAATATTTTATAGAATATTTTTTATCTGGTCAGATATACTATGTTAGCTGGTATTCATGATGTCTCTACTCGCAGTTTTATACAAGGTTTTTGTCGGTCAGCCTGGAAGCGCAGTAGAATCGTAGAACATCTCTCTCTTTGAACAGCATCTTCTAATCACACTTTCCATCATGCGATTACACATAGGAAAAGTATGACAAATGTTTTCTTTGAAAGTTGCTGTGAGTGGCTAGTCAACTTATTTCACATTGAAAGTTTATAGCAAATATGCTAAGTTTCATGTAATTACTTTTCTCATTCTTTGAATCTTTCATTAAATATCTAAATTAATTGCGTACATTCTCTAGTATATGCAAGTGTTGTTGAATACATTGTGTCTTTTCTAAATGGGAAAGTTGGGTAGTATTTGTTGTCAAGTCACAAGCTATCGTCTCTCACTTCATCACCGTATCTCGGTAGTGTCGTTCGTATCTCGGTAGTGTCGTATCTCGGTAGTGTCGTATCTCGGTAGTGTCGTATCTCGGTAGTGTCGTATCTCGGTAGTGTCGAATCTCTGTAGTGTCGTATCTCTGTAGTGTCGTATCTCGGTAGAGTCGAATCTCTGTAGTGTCGTATCTCTGTAGTGTCGTATCTCGATAGTGTCGAATCTCTGTAGTGTCGTATCTCTGTAGTGTCGTATCTCGGTAGTGCCGTATCTCGATAGTGTCGAATCTCTGTAGTGTCGTATCTCTGTAGTGTCGTATCTCGGTAGAGTCGAATCTCTGTAGTGTCGTATTCGGTTGTGCCGTATCTCCGTTGTGTCGCATCTCGGTAGTGTTGCATCTGTTAGTGTATCTCTGTAGTGTCGTATCTGTTAGTGTATCTCTGTAGTGTCGTATCTGTTAGTGTATCTCTGTAGTGTCGTATCTCGGTAGTGTCGCATCTGGTAGTGTATCTCGGTAGTGTCGTATCTCGGTAACTACCCTAAGGCAGTTGTTGGTCGAATCCGGCCATTCTCTAGCATCTCCTGCAGTTCTGTTTGATTCCATGCATATCGGCTTTGCCTTTCCTTTGTATTTCATCAACGGAACCGAGAGGGGGTTAGTGCTAAATATGCAGATAACTTTCTCCATACCAACCGCCCAGGGTTAATAAAAATCGTCACGAGACACGCAGAAACAATCAACAACCTCAAATTTGGCTCATGCAAAGCTAGAACAATGTGCACTGACTCAACTTCACAGACCTTACAGTAACAACGGACATTCGAAAAACAGCACTCATTGACAGATAACTCATGAGGCTGAACATCGACATCGCTGCACTGCGGGGAAACTTGTCTTCCTGATCAAGGATCGATTACAAAAAGGAACTACACATTTATCTGGCACTGTTTTTTTTAAAATCAACCTAGACGGTACGGGGTCGGTTTCACCGTTAAAAATAGTCTTATAAATTTCATCACTACACCAACAGCAGTGTCGGAGCGCATAATGTCACTACAGCTGAGTGAACAATGCGGACCTATCAATATCATCAGTGGCTATGAACCGACTTGCCGCTACTGCAGAAGACAACGATAAATTATATGACTCTCTACAGAGTATCGTGGACTCAATCTCCTCAAAGGAAAAATTTTTTATACTGAGTGATTTAAAAACCAGAGTGGGATTGACTGACAATCGCTCATGGCCGGCCTGCTTGGGTCATCATGATACTGTAAAATAAACAAAAATGGGCAGAGACAGCTCGAATTCTGCACCTCAAACCACCTGTGCGTAACAAACAGCGAATTCTTCCCTATCAATATTTAGGAGTTTTCTAAGTAATTCATTTTCAAATTAATTCAATTTCCTCTCCAGGTGCCTTTGTCATTGTT
>CM067320.1:47665584-47822247 GCA_034231615.1 Meghimatium bilineatum | reverse complement strand
TTTTCGGCACCCTACATCATTTTTTATGTGTAGCAAATTAATTCTCCCGACCCTTAAGATGCGCATATACGAACAAAACAGACACTGTATATATATAAGCAACAAAGATACTCTGTATACAAGCAACAAAGACACAATATATACGAGCAGCAAAGACACTATATATATTCCAACAACATAGATAATATATATATATATATATTATATATATATATATATATATATATTATATATATATATATATATATATATATATATATATATATATATATATTATATATATATATATATATATATATATATATATATATAAATATACGAGTAACATAGACACTGTATATATACCAGCAACAAAAAAACTATGGAGAAAATTGTGAGCAAACTTGCAGAAAGAAAGTGGGAAACTACTGCTGTATTATCCCTATATTACATTCTGTTTCGTCACGATTCAGATAACATGTCAGTTTCCATAAGCAAGAGCAAATCCATAAAGTTTGCAACCTGGAATATTCCGACACTGGCAGACGTAGGAAAATTAGAGAATATAAAGCAGGAAATTAGTAGAATGAATATAAACATATTAGGTCTATGTGAAATGAGATGGCTGGGAGCAGGTAGCATTGTATCAACATACTAAGTCTATGTGAGATGAGATGGTGGGAGCAGGTAGCATAATATCAAAAGATGTTAGAATAATATACTCAGGAGGAGATCAACATAGGAACGGCGTGGGAGTAATATTGGATAAGCAGAGTAAGTGATCTGTTATAGGATTCTGGAATATATCAGGCAAAATCCTATTAGTACAACTAAAGCGGCAGCTTATTAGTATACATATAATGCAAGTTTATTGCACCAACATCAGAGAGTAGAGAAGATGACATACAACAATTCTATAAGGACTTGAACACAGCTATGAAATAATGCAAACACCACGAGGTAAATATTGTCATTGGCGATATCAATGCTAACGTAGGAGACAGCCAAGACGAGGATGTTACTAATAGATTTGGATTAGGAAACAGGAATGAAAAAGGTGAGGTCTTGGTAGATTGGACCAGAAATAATAACATGGTGATAGGGAACATATTTTTCTGCTTATCACTCAAAACTAGTATGGGCATGGAAAAGACCAGATAATAAGACACGCAATCAAATAGATTACATCATAATAAATAGAACATTACAAATTTATTGAAGTCTGTTAATACACGCCCAAGCGCTGTCTGCAACAGTGATTATGTTCCAGAAGTGGGAAAGATCAATATTAGATTAAAGAGATTAAAAACTATAAGGACATATAACACCCTTAATGTGAATATGCTGACAAAGAATACAGATTTACGAGGACAGTATAAAATAACAATTAAAAATAGGTACAATGCGATAGAAAAATAGAAACCATTGATGAACAGTGGACGATGTTAAAAGAATCAGTGCAGCAAACATCTAGAGAGATCCTGCCACCTAAGAATAATCACAAGAAGAAAGACTGGATGACAGAAGATATTTTGAATATGATGGAACAAAGAAGACAAATAAAGCATAACCTTGAAGAATACAACAATATGAACAAAGAAATTAAACATAAATGCAACACCGCTAAAAAGGAATGGTTAAATGCAAAATGCAGTAAAATTGAAAAATATCAACATACAAATACAAGAGATATACATTTACAAATAAATGAATTAATAAACAGAAAGCAGGTCACAAGACTGGGTGCCAGAAATCAAAGCAGGGATACGTGTTATTGGGAGAAAATGAAATCATGCACAAATGGGAAGAATATATTAAAGAACTTTACGAAGATAACAGAAATGATATTAACTTAAATTATAACAATGAAGGTCCTAGTATATTAACGGCAGAGGTAAAGGAAGCTATACATCATTTGAAAAACAACAAATCATCGGACCAGGATAAGATTACAAAGGAAGAATTAGAAACTCTGAGGATTATTGCACTGAAATTATCAACAAAATGTTTAACACAATATATAACAATGATATCTTCATAACCCTACCAAAGAAACCTGGCGCAGTAGATTGTGAAGATCACAAAACAATCAGCCTTTTGAGCAAGATGACCAAGATTCTACTGTAACATTATAATAAGACGTATAATAGGAAAAATAAAGCCAGAAATCGCAGAAGAACAATTTGGATTAGAAGAAGGAAAAGGAACAAGAAATTCACTATATATAATAATAACATTTATAGTACAACAAGACCTATACCCGTGCTTCATAGATTACAGCAAAGTATTTGACAAGGTGAAGCATTCAGAGAAACTGTTAGGAAATCTTAATGTTGATGGGAAAGATCTAAGAAAACTAAGAAATTTGTATTGGAAAAAAACATCTGCTAACAACACTATATGAATGTTTCAAGAGATAGAAATGGCAATGTTGTGTAATGTCACCGGATATTTTCTCCCTGTATACAGAATATATTATTCGAA
The DNA here is from genome assembly GCA_034231615.1 of Meghimatium bilineatum. Taxonomy (NCBI): domain Eukaryota; kingdom Metazoa; phylum Mollusca; class Gastropoda; order Stylommatophora; family Philomycidae; genus Meghimatium; species Meghimatium bilineatum. Next base: position 47,819,784 of record CM067320.1, on the reverse strand, counting down.
ATATAGAAGATATGCCAGGAATAAAAGTCTATCTATCCGCTGGAACCATTTGTTGCCTTTCTGCGCCAGGGGTAGAAGAGTTTTCTGGAGACAGCCCTCTTGTGTACTGAGTATATTGTGGAATATGTTGTCTCCTTTATTTCAGTGGTCATTCGTTTTCGTAGTCGGACTCTAGGTTTGCCTTCGCTGTATCTGTGTAGCATAGCTTGCTGTGGTATACTGTCTGATGGCATTCTGCTGATGTGTGCAAACCATTTGATCTGCTGTCTCTTGATGTATTCTAAGATTGGGGTGGTGTCGTTTTTTTGTTGGATGTCCTCATTCCTCACCCTGTCTCTTAGAGATATTCCTAGAATTCTGTGTATTCAGGAATAAAAGTGGGAGAATAAAATATAAATAACTTGAGATATGCTGACGACACAGTATTGATCGTAGGAAGCGAACAAGAACTACAATTTCTGTTAGATAAAGTAGTGAAAGAAAGTGAAAACAAAGGCCTCCGTTTAAACAAGAAAACAGTAATAATGGTTGTCTCGAAGAGATAAGCACCACCAAGATGCAACATAATGATTCTTCTTCTTCTTTCTGTCCTCATATACCTTTCGGTGTTGAGGGGAGAGTGAGTGTACGGTCTTTTGCCCTTCTATTTGCTTCTTCCGCGGTTATATTTCCGAGTGTCTCTAATACACTATCTATCCACCTTTTACGAGGGCGTCCAATAGGTGGACTGTTTTCGTATCGTTTGTTAAGGGTGTTTTGGATAATACTTTGCTCTTTCTGTCTGGTTATGTGTCCGAACCAACTAACTTGTTGTTTCTGAATGTATTATATGATTAATGATGATTAACATAACATAACATAATATAAAGATTAATGACACAAAATGAACATAACTTGAAAAAGTGAAATATCGTGCACCCTGCTAACTTCAGAAGGTAGATGTTCAAGTGAGATAAAGAACCGAGTAGCACAAGCCAAATCTGCATTCCAAAAAATGAAATCCATTTTGTGTAATGAAACACTATAAATGTAAACCCGAATTCGAGTGATGTGAGGTTATATTGAACCACTTCTTGTTTATGGATGTGAAGCCTGGACTGAGAAAAAAAATTGAAAATGAAATGGGGCTACATAGATGTGGTTTCTGAGAAGAATGATGAAAATACCATGGACAGCTAAGAAAACTAATGCAGATGTTCTCAGTAATTTTGGCGTAAAAAGATCAATCATAACAAACACTTGAGGCAGACACTGAAGGCTTCTATGGCATTTGCTGAGAAGAGCACAGCTTGAACACTTAATGGAAAGATCAAGGGGAGAAGAGACAGGGGACAACAAAGAGAGAAGTTACTGATTGAGCTAGTATTATGGCACCGGAGAAAGTCACCAACAGAGCTTATTGACAACATAAGAGACAGAGAGTAGTTGAGAAACATGATAGTCTACGCTATTCGTCATGGAACTTGATTGATTGAACGAAGAAACGAAGACATAATATATATATACGAGGTACATAGACACTCTATATATATATATATATATGAGAACATATACAATATCTATATGAACAACATAGACATTATGTATATGAACAACAAAGATACTATAGACACTTACATATCAGCATCATAGACACTATGTATATGAGCAACATAGACACTGTGTATATGAGCAACATAGACACTGTGTATATGAGCAACATAGACACTATGTATATGAGAACATAGACACTATGTATATGAGCAACATAGACACTGTGTATGTGAGCAACATAGACACTATGTATATGAGCAACAAAGATACTATAGACACTTACATATCAGCATCATAGACACTGTGTATGTGAGCAACATAGACACTATGTATATGAGCAACATAGACACTATGTATATGAGAAACATAGACACTATGTATATGAGCAACATAGACACTATGTATATGAGCAACAAAGATACTATAGACACTTACATATCAGCATCATAGACACTGTGTATGTGAGCAACATAGACACTATGTATATGAGCAACATAGACACTATGTATATGAGCAACATAGACACTATGTATATGAGCAACAAAGATACTATAGACACTTACATATCAGCATCATAGACACTGTGTATGTGAGCAACATAGACACTATGTATATGAGCAACATAGACACTGTGTATGTGAGCAACATAGACACTATGTATATGAGCAACATAGACACTATGTATATGAGCAACATAGACACTATGTATATGAGCAACATAGACACTATGTATGTGAGCAACATAGACACTATGTATGTGAGCAACATAGACACTATGTATGTGAGCAACATAGACACTATGTATGTGAGCAACATAGACACTATGTATATGAGCAACATAGACACTATGTATATGAGCAACAAAGATACTATAGACGCTTACATATCAGCATCATAGACACTGTGTATGTGAGCAACATAGACACTATGTATATGAGCAACATAGACACTATGTATATGAGCAACATAGACACTATGTATATGAGCAACAAAGATAATATAGACACTTACATATCAGCATCATAGACACTGTGTATTTGAGCAACATAGACACTATGTATATGAGCAACATAGACACTATGTATGTGAGCAACATAGACACTATGTATATGAGCAACATAGACACTATGTATATGAGCAACAAAGATACTATAGACACTTACATATCAGCATCATAGACACTGTGTATGTGAGCAACATTGACACTATAGGCACTTATATATATCAGCAAAATAGACACTATGTATATGAGCAAAATAGAGACTATATATATCAGCAACATAGACACTATGTATGTGAGCAACATAGACACTATGTATGTGAGAAACATAGGCACTATAGGTACATATATATCATCAACATAGACACTATATACACTTATATATCAGCAACAAAGACCTTATGTGTATGAGCAACATAGACACTATAGACTCACACATTTATATATATACATATATATATATTAGCAACATAGACACTGTATGAGCAACAAAGACACTATGTATGTGAGCAACATAGACAATGTAGATACATATATGTCATCAACATTGACACTATATACACTTATATATCAGCAACATAGACAATATGTGTATTAGCAACATAGACACTATAGGCACTTATATTTATCAACAACATAGACACTATGTGTATGAGCAGCATAGACACTGTGTGTATGAGCAACATAGACACTATAGGCATATATATATATATCAGCAACATAAACACTAATTGTATCTACCATGTGCTCTAGACTCCAGCATCGACTGATATCATTCATTCATTGTGCTTTATTCGTTTTGTTTCTTGACAGTTGTCATTTCTGGCAGCAACGTCGAATATGTCGTTTTCTTCATTTACATTTATATTTCTTTATAGTTTACATTTATTATTTACACTTATTGAATCGAATTTTAATGAAAGTAACAGTTGACCTATCCTCGCTAGAATTATCACACATAATACTAAAGTTGACTCAGTGTCTTAGATCAAGCTAATAAAGCTGACACAATGTTTCTCTTCGTCTTGTCATTCAGATGATAACGGCAAATACAAACCTGGTAGGGTGTGCTCTCAGTACATGTTCCCGGCTGGATAGTGTGATCACGCAGCAATCTTATGCTACAATATTTGTATGTTTCTATTCCCCCAGGTAAAGGTTTTTACTCTTCATTGTGCTACTTTCTCTTCATTGTGCTATTTTCTCTTCACTGTGTTAATTTCTCTTCATTGTTCTACTTTCTGTCATTACACCACTTACTCTTCATTGTAATACATCTCTTCATTGCTTTACTTTCTTTTGATTGAGCTTCTTTCTTTCATTGGCTACTTTCTCTTCATTGTAAAAATTTCTCTTACTTGTAATAGTTTCTCTTAATTGTGCTACTTTATTTTCATTGAGATACATTCTCGTTATTGGGCTACTTTCTCTTCATTATAATGCTTTCTCTTCATTAGGCTACTTCTTTTTCAATGTGCTAATTTCTTTTTATTGAGCTACTTTATTTTCGTTATGTTCCTTTCTTTTTATTATACTACTGTCTCTTCATTGTGCAGCTTTCTCTTCATTGTTCTACTTTCTGTTCATTGTACTACTGTTCTCTTAATGTCTCTTTATTGTGCCAATTTCTCTTCATCTCTCTACTTTCTTTACTGTTCTAATGTCTCTTCAATGTTCTACTTTCTTTTCATTGTTTACTTTCTGTTAATTGTTCTACTTTCTCTTCATTGTTCTACTTTCTGATATTAATCGAGTTTAACAGAACTTGTTCACATTTGAGAAACTATATCTTCTACTTTTATTAATGTTCCATTTCCATAACTACAATACTACTATTTTTTGGTATGAGGAGCAAAATAAAACAATGAAAGTTCAAAGCGATCTTGTCAGGATGTTCTGTGTAAATATTAGCGACATGACTTCATATAGCGGTCTTGTCAGGATATTCTGTGTAAATATTAGCTACATGACTTCATATATCAGTCTTGTCAGGATGTTCTGTGTAAATATTAGCTAGATGACTTCATTTAGCGGTCTTGTCACGATGTTCTGTGTAAATATTAGCTACATGACTTCATTTAGCGGTCTTGTCAGGATGTTCTGTGTAAATATTAGCTACATGACTTCATTTAGCGGTCTTGTCAGGATGGTCTGTGTAAATATTAGCTACATGACTTCATATAGCGGTCTTGTCAGGATGTTCTGTGTAAATATTAGCGACATGACTGCATATAGCGATCTTGTCAGGATGTTCTGTGTAAATATTAGCTACATGACTTCATATAGCGATCTTGTCAGGATGTTCTGTGTAAATATTAGCTACATGGCTTCATATATCGGTCTTATCAGGATGTTCTGTGTAAATATTAGCTACATGACTTCATATAGCGGTCTTGTCAGGATGTTCTGTGTAAATATTAGCTACATCAGTTCGTATATATGTAAAGATAGTTGGAATAGATTTATAATTAAATGAAATAGATCAAGCGCCTTCTGAATTTTGTTTAACTTTAGGTGGAGAAAGCACAAATAGATTCTGTTACTTATGAAATTTGAAAGGATAATCTACTACCAAGTGTCAATTACTGAAAATTGTAACTAAGAAAATACGTTATATGAATTTAAACATAAAACTAATGCATAAATTCATCATATTAATGTGTTGTATAAAATATAGTATTGTTAACGTAAAACTGTTTGTGAACTTCCCACTTGTCTACAAAATTCATTCTTTTTAGCTCCTACAACCTTTTCTTCTTATTTGTACTCCTACTGGTGAGGTGCGCTCATTTCAAAAGCGGAACTGAATCAAATAGGGTAATATCATTGCTTTTTAATCATAACAAATAATGGAGATCGTGGTTTAGGTAAGCCTGTCACCACGACTGTATTTCCCTAATTTATTGACGTAATTTATAGACAGATGTATGTGTGCGTCGCTGTGATATGCGTCTGTTAAATATGGGAAGTAACTTTCTAATCTTGTTTTCAGAACAAATTTACTAGCTTCTGCCCCTTATGCTCCTGGACATCCATGCGGCCAGTGTCCCAGGAACACAGTATGTGATAACAATCTGTGTATAAACCCAGGTCAGTTGTTGCTGTAATCTAAAATTGTCTGTATTACGATATTAAATATTTAAGTGATTCTCTCTCCCTCGTTTCCACACACGCGCACGCGCACACACACACGTTCGTACGCATGCATCACGCATGCACACACTCACGCACGCGCATAGAGATATATCAATAAAGTGGCATGCCGGGTGACGAAAGCGACCATGCTTCTCCACAACTCTCTGTCTCTTGTATTATAAAAAAGTTCAGTTGGTGGCTTCTTTTTGAAACAATCCAGACATTTCTCTCTTTGTCTTCCTCTGTCTCTTCTCCCCTTGATCTTTCTTTCCGGTGGTTACTAAATGTTGAAATTTATTTCCTCATTACATGCCCTGAAAGACTTGATTTTCTGCTTCTAATGTATGCTATATTTTGTCATTATACTCCAGTATCACTGAGAACTTCTACATTAGTTTTCATGATTGTTCATAGAAATCTAAATCATTCTTTTTTTAAAATCACATCTCAGTTGCCTCCAACTTATCTTGGGCACTTTTGTTTTCTGTCTATGGCTCGCATCCACAAAGAGCTAATGGCTCAGTATAATATCCTAGCACTCGAACTCGTGTAAGTATTAACAATACTCCATTACATAGAGTGTTTCTCACTTTTTGAAATGTTGAGTTGGCCTGTGCTACCCTGTTCTTGATCTCATGGGATCACCTACCATCTGATGTTACAATGGTGCCAAGGGACTTGACCTTATCTACTATATATATATGTATATATACATTTAAGAAGACATTTGTGATAAAACATATCTTAGGAGCACCAGCGGTATCCAACAAACTGGAAACATAGGAAGCTGAGTTAACACAGAGAAGATGCCAGTACGAGCAAAAACTAAAACAGATGTGACACCATTAGTAAAAATGACACACTAAAAACTAGATACAAGGACCTACGATTCGATTACAAGGCGACAATACTACGAGTCTACGCGACAATACACATGAGTTCGGTGAGTAACGAACCGTAAAACAAGAAGAGAAGAAATGAGCACATGAAAATGGCATAGAGAAGAGTAATATGAAAAGCTTGAGATTACAGACAGATGTTAGATCAGTGTTTTCAAAAGTGGGGCCCTACTCCTCCCAAGGAAGGGGGAATGGAAAATTTGATTGTTTAATTGGGAAATTCAGGGGGGAATAATACAACTTATTAATAATAAAAATATGTATATGTTACACAAGGGAAATCATAATTTTAGATGGACTTGGGTGGGACATGGTTAATAAAAGGATTGGGAAACACTGTCTTAGAGCATGTTATATAGCATATGATTGGAGATGTTATAGCATCTTATATAGCATGTGATTGGAGATGTTATAGCATCTTATATAGCATATGATTGGAGATGTTATAGCATCTTATATAGCATGTGATTGGAGATGTTATAGCATCTTATATAGCATGTGATTGGAGATGTTATAGCATCTTATATAGCATATGATTGGAGATGTTATAGCATCTTATATAGCATATGATTGGAGATGTTATAGCATCTTATATAGCATATGATTGGAGATGTTATAGCATCTTATATAGCATGTGATTGGAGATGTTATAGCATCTTATATAGCATATGATTTGAGATGTTATAGCATCTTATATAGCATCTTATATAGCATATGATTGGAGATGTTATAGCATCTTATATAGCATATAATTGGAGATGTTATAGCATCTTATATAGCATATAATTGGAGATGTTATAGCATCTTATATAGCATATGATTGGAGATGTTGTAGCATCTTATATAGCATATAATTGGAGACGTTAGAGCATCCTGCATAGTATATGATTGGAAATGTTAGAGAATCTTACATAGCATATGATTGGAGATGTTAGAACATCTTACATAGCATGTGATTGGAAACTTTATAGTATGTTACATAACATGTGATGGAAGATGTCAGATCTGGTTTTGTTAGTTAGTGTCCATGTCTGACATTGATACCATAATGTTGGTATGAAAATAGAAGTGATGACTTGTCTTTGGGGATAGATTTGCTTTTAATAATTGGTGTACGTTCATAATTTGTGTAGTTGGCTTCTTGAACTATTGTCTCAAGCTCTCTGTACTTTCTTCTATCGTCTGCAAAACTGCTCCCAATATATTGGAACTCCTTCACATGTTTCAATAACTGATAATTTATCTTTATGTTGATTTGTGTTGGGTTTTCTTACTATAGACATTACACTGTTTTTTTTCGGTATTGATGTTTATGTTGTGATTGAGACAGCTTTCATTGAGTAGGTTTATGTGATCTTGCAGCTCATAAGCATAAGGGGAATAACTTGAAACTTTGGCATGAGGATCATCCTAATAGTGGGAATCATTTTAGAGTTGTTCTTTCATTGGTAGCATATCCTATTCAGGACGTAGCCATTAATCCGTCTTCATTTTGGTTGTACTGCTTTTCTCGGCAATATAAAAACGTTCAGTAGTTTATCATTGCTTTCTTAACGGTCCGAATGCACAATTGACTGTGATCGCACTCGATTCCGGTACATTAGCTGTCACAGACGCGCTCTGTACCACGACACCATAGACCCGATTATTGTAGATGATTGATAGTCCAATCTTTATTTGATAGTGTTAACTTTCCAGAACCTTCTCTTTCTCTCTGCCACTTTCTCTATATCTTTATTATCCTTATTACCTTTTTATTTCTCTATTATTGAACTCAAGTAACCCACAAATACTGATCTCTAGTATTACGAGGTATCTGACTTCACACACCAACATCAATATAGGATAATACGATTAACATGACAAGTGTGTTTATCATATGTGATCACCAAATAATCTGAATACATTTAATATTACACTAATGCTATTGTTTATGTAAATCTCAGATGTACAAGCAGTGCCATGGCATCTAGAAGACACGTATCTAAACAACTTCCCTAATAGACGAGATTTGAATATCCCTGTACAAGGTAGGTTTTCATAAGTAGTTCAACAATATATCCCTGTACAAGGTAGGTTTTCATAAGTAGTTCAACAATATATCCCTGTACAAGGTAGGTTTTCATAAGTAGTTCAACAATATATCCCTGTACAAGGTTGGTTTTCATAAGTAGTTCAACAATATATCCCTGTACAAGGTAGGTTTTCATAAGTAGTTCAACAATATATCCCTGTACAAGGTAGGTTTTCATAAGTAGTTCAACAATATATCCCTGTACAAGGTAGGTTTTCATAAGTAGTTCAACAATATATCCCTGTACAAGGTAGGTTTTCATAAGTAGTTCAACAATATATCCCTGTACAAGGTAGGTTTTCATAAGTAGTTCAACAATATATCCCCGTACAAGGTAGGTTTTCATAAGTAGTTCAACAATATATCCCTGTACAAGGTAGGTTTTCATAAGTAGTTCAACAATATATCCCTGTACAAGGTAGGTTTTCATAAGTAGTTCAACAATTATATACGTTATTACGTTTTATTATTGTTGGAGATTGCACAATTTGATGATTGCACAATTTGATTATTGCACAATTTGATAATTACAAACTTTCTGAGAAAAGTAGAATGGCTCAACTTGGCCACAATTGAGAAAATCTGTTGTTGAGAGTAAATGACTGTAAGATTCAGAGAAAGATTGTTGTCGAAAGTGACTGAAAGACTCAGAGAGTCTGTTGCCGAGAGTAAGTGACTATAAGACTCCGACAAAGTCTGTTGTCGAGTGTAAGTGACTGTACGACTCAGATAAATAGAAAGTGTAGTCAAAAAACTACATTACGATGATGTAGAGAAACATCGGGGTCCGTACTGCATTATCATAGTAAGGTGCTATCTCAGCATTCAACGTTAAATGTAGTGACTCTCCAACATCCCTTGTCTTTTTCCTTGGTGATGCACTCTGATACACTTACGCTAATTTTAAGAGATCTGCAGACAAGATAGTGATCAGGTGTCTTCTAAACCATTAACAAAACAGATTTTTATAGCCTTCTTTGTTGTTTGTTAGCTATCCCCACGAAAGGAACTTTTTCTTACTTCCTATGTGCAGCGTTGTGGTTCCACGAAGCTTTCTTACATACCCAGGAGACTTTAGCTTTCTGTTTAATATTGCAGCCGAATTCTTGTTGCAGAGGCCTTCTACTCGGAGGTTGCATATTTGACAAGACGAGCTGATTATTTATATGCCTGGGTCCGACACTGTGAAATTTTCTTCCAACGAGGTGCTTCGCAGCCAGCTAACTGTTCCTGGTTTAGGAGGAACATGCCATTTCCACCCTTCGTGTCCCAAGGTCCCAGACCTAATTTCTTCTGTACAAGCCGTGTTGGGCAACGGCGACAGGCGACAAATTAGATTAATGGTTGATACACCGCCCTAGGCGAGGTGCTGTTTTGCCAAACACGTCAGGTGTCTGCGATTTGAATATAAATAACCAAAATATCGGAGGATGTCCGACAAAATGAGAAGTGCCGTAGTAACCAGATAAATAAGAGGTAAATACGAAGTTAAGTACACATGTTACTGAAGATAACTATCTATATAAAATAATCAGAAATAACAATAAAATATAGAACAAAAACAATTACCTACGTGTCAATCCTATTGGGACCTTTAATAGGAAACAAAAACCAACTAAGACAACACAATCATTAAAAAAATTATACAAAAACCGCCAAGTCTTAGACAATGGCTTCCTTACAAAATACCATTGTCCAAACCTCGGTTTTGACGTATCATTTTAATAAGGTGCATAATTATGCGTTCAATAAGGAGAGAGAAATGGGCATGGCAAAAATTATTAAATGGAATTCAAAGTATAATATGAAAAATACAAAAATTAAAAAATGGGACACCAATTCGCAAGGCCATGAATAGGAGGGGGGGGGGGGAAGGTTATTTAAGGCTGGATATAAAGGGGGAAAGGATAGAGAAGGAAATTAGTAAGCCGGGTAGGGGGCAACAAAAAGGTAAGGAGAACATAGAAATGTGCAAGGAAGAGTAGCAGTTGACAGCATGTGGGGTAGATTTAAATCAAAATATATACACATCAACAAACAAACATACAATTAAACGAATATATATATATATATATATATATATATACATACATTACATACATATATATATATGTATACATATACACATACATATATACACAAGCAGACATATATATATATATATATATATATATATACATATATATATATGTAAATACAAGTATACTAGGAACAAGTATATATATATATAACAACAAATATACATACACAAACACGTCTATTAGGAACACACAAACAAGTATATATCTGACAAGATCAATGCATAGATATAAGAAAGATACCCACACAAATTACACAAGCATGTAAATGTGTCCAAACACAAGTAAGGGTCGCACAAGAATAGATGTACATAATGACACAAAATATATATACATGAATTTACATAAACATTTTCTCACATAAATATATATAATATGAACATTCACACACATATATACATATACATGTATTCCCATTCACATTCGTTCACATGAAGATATTCACATGTATAACACAAGAATATGCACACATACAAATGTGTGACCCGAAGCAGCTGTATCAATATATAGAACCATGTAAAATAATATGCATATACAAATACATATATATGTAGGTATCAATCTGTATAAGAGTTACATTAATAAATTGAGGAAATAAAGAAATAACAAAAGTCAAGATATGTAAATGAAGTAACACAATTACCCAATAGGGTATAATTATACACAATTGACAGTTTAGAATACAATATAATAAACAGAAACAACAATGACATATAACAAATACACTGAAATGTAGCAAAATCAAAGATAATTGAAGAAGAGCGTGCTCATAACACAGTTAAAAGGATCAATGAAATATGGGAGTAGAGGTTATAAAAAAAGTGGTAGATAAATCAAATAAAACGGTGATTAATGTTCATACTGTGTGGTTGTAAGACCCTCCATATGACAAATGAGCCGATATCCCAAAGACTAACGTTGCCGGTCACCAGAATAGCAACGTAACAGACCAGTTACAGAAACATCAGTGCTGTCATGATGTGAAGGGCTGTTGAAATTAATGGTCACAGGGAAGTCATGATGATTCGTGATATCTCTTAAATTTTCAGCGAATCTATTAGCCAAACATGTACCTGTTTCACCAATATACTTCATACCACAACGTTTACATATGATAGAGTATATGAAATTATGGAACAAACATGATAACGAGTTTTGGATGTCGAAATTAGAACTAAGGGAACTGAAGCATGGGAGTGAGAGCAACAAAAGGGTAAGTTAAACAATTACGGGGACAAGGAACAGTTTCTAATTGACCTACAGAGGTGCGCAGACTAGAATGAACCAAGTGATCACAAAGGATCCAATCTCTCCGAAAAGCGGCAAGGGAAGAGGAGGAATTGCAGGACTAGAGATGGGATCTAATTAGAGGATAGATAAATGTCGTAATAGGATACGAAGTGCCGACATATTATGTGAGTGAAAAGTAATTGCCAGTACAGGGCGGTCAGATATGTGTTTAGCAGATGGTAAAAGAGCATCAGATCATGAAATGGGTAAAACGCGCTGCAAAGTTTATGATAGGATATCTTCAGGATACGGCTACAAAAAAATCTTGTGAGACTCCTCTGTGCGTTGGTACTGAACCAAATTTTCTCTATGTGAGCTGTGTTGGGCTGAGTTAGACTTGGTGTGCTTAGTCCTCAAGACAAGGAATTGCTCACCGTTTACGTTGATGACAGCGTCCAGAGTCCGAGTCTCGCCGATACTTCAATCAGGAACATGAACAATGTGCTCCCCGACATTTGTTCAATGCTTTTCCTTTTTGCAATGGGGAAATGTATTCAAAGCAGTTTTTCATACCCAGAAATACATGTTCAAGTTGGCGTTTCTTATACATGAGTCATGACTCCTACATTGAAGGGAGTCAATTGTGGTGGGACATGCGTCCTTCCGTGTGTTCTAAAGCATGATCAGCACTTCCTATGACTGGACAAGTGCGACTTCACTGAAACGTTATTGTTGTACCTACACAACGCTGCTCTCTAGCGCGTCTTGCCTCTTCAAAATTAAAAAATACCTGTATCGCCATATCGTTGAGAAATCTACCCATAACGGGACATCGACAGCGACTGTCTTTCCGTTTTTTCTGCATTCCGGCTGACCGAGTAGCTATGCCGTGCCACACTGTTGTCGACAGTGATGCTAGATGTGTTAGCGCAGAGGTGTCGGAGATATTGCTTGTTTTCTTTCAGACAATTCTCATTCCATTTAGTCTCTACACCCATGGACATGATCCCTAAAAGTGTTGGCCAGGAATACAGCACGAGCTGCTGTATATGTTTTCAGGGTGCACCACGAGGAGGTACTTTTATGATCTTAGTTATCTTCTAACCTTAGGTCTACACGAGAGAAATGCGGGACCCTTTGCACCTCAACCGTCAGTGTTTTTCTACGTTATGGAGAAGGGAGGTGGCGAATATAGTGACATCAGGAAAGCTACACGTGATACATGTGAAGAAGAGAGAAAATGGAGGCAAACTTTGAAAGGATGACAACATGTGAACATATTGGGTAGGTTCATTTCCTGACATGGCCAGATGCCAACATCGATTTTGATCCAAGATATAAGATACATCGAGTTGTTTCTCACATAAGAAACACCAATGGTCGCTTACAGCAGTCGAGACAGCACTTCACATTAAACTCTACAGTGATGATAAGTTGGTAGCGATCGAGCAGTTATATATATATATATATATATATATATATATATATATATATATATATATATATATATCGTAGTACATGTGACTTGCTGAAGCAGATATCTCCGTTTCGCACTGGTTAAGTTGTTTACCTTGTGCTCTAGATGTCGCGAATTCGAATCTAGATAATGACATCTTGCTAACAAAATGGATTTATTTAGAGATCCCTGCGGATGATCACTAGGAGCTACGGAGTTACATACTTTGAGTGGTACTCTTGACTGGTGGAACACCGCTTTATTGGTAATGAATGAGTATATTGTGGGGAAACCCGAGTACACTGAATTCAATCGTCTACGCCTTTTCAACCTTTTCCCCCCAACTTTTGGGGGCCTAGTAAAGCATTGGTTAACTCAATAGCTTCGCACATAAATGGTCCTGCGTCCACTTACCAGTTGAGGCGGAAAAAAGTTTTCAAACCGGATTGGCTCCCGTGTAGATCCAGGCTTAATTGGGTACCGGATTAATCATGGAAGTAAAGACTGCGAGGGAGAGGAGATGGCTACTACTCTCATATATCAGAGCCACTTAAATGTGAGATGGCTAATATCTCACACTTCTACGTTATTAATAAATGCTATGGTTAACTTTTCTTTCAATATTTTCTGTTCCACATTTTATTTTCAACTTTTTGAAGTAGTTTAATGACTTTTTTTCTGAATGTTGATTTTGTAATAGAAAAAGTATCAATGCAGCGTTTGATTACGGACATCTGTCTATAAATTAGGCCCTGCAACCAGATGTATGGCATCACGGCAAGAGTTGGTTTTAAACACAAGATTTACTGGGAGTTCCTTCATAGTGTATACTGGTGAAATAGCTATACTGATACAAATTCTTTTCAGTACATTGTAACGATTCAACAATTTTTTCACAAATACACATACAAAAATTATAAGAAAAATCTCACAATGCAGCAAAATAACCCTTTCCAGCATTGTTTATTTACAATAAACCATTGCTGTGACGTTGGAACATAGTAACCTATACTTCAATCTAGAGATCAGTTGTTCAATGCAGTAGTATAACATATAAGATGACGTAAACATCAGACCATGGGCTGACTAAACTGACGAACAAAATGCGACTCTATTAAAATCATCAGATAATTTCGAAACTCTCCACGCTAACTAAACTGATTGGATCAATGTACAGTTCAGTGACATGAACGAATTATTTCAGTATCAGACTCTGGGCTAAACTAAACTGATGGGATTTTGGTAGACTTCAGTGACATGATCGAGTGATTGCAGTAACAGAGCTCGGCTAAACTAAACTGACGGGAACGAGGTAGACTTCAGTGACATGATCGAATGATTTTAGTATCAGACCCTCGGCTAAACTAAACTGATGGGAACGAGGTACACTTCAGTGACATGATCTAATGATTTCAATATCAGACCCTGGGCTAAACTAAACCGATGGGAACAAGGTACACTTCAGTGACATGATCTAATGATTTCAATATCAGACCCTGGGCTAAACTAAACCGATGGGAACGAGATACTCTTCAGTGACATGATCGAGCGATTACAGTATCAGACCCTGGACTAACTAAACTGACTGGAAAATGGGAAATTTGAACAAATGGTCAGATAATGTCGCCACTGGTCTCCAAACTGACAGAATTAGATTAGAACAGGGTAAACGCCAGTTACATAATCGGATGACTAAATAATAATAAATAATAATATAATAAGATTCATAACTCGAGAGGGACGTAGGGGTGCCAAACTGGAGACAACAGCACAAAAAGCTCTCCAAAAATCTCTATCCGCAGTCATTTGGAGAAATGCAAGAAAATCATGTCCAAACCATTCTTTGATGTTATCGATCCATGATTTTCGTTTTTGGCTTCCTCGCCTTCCATCCTCGACTGTTCCTTGCAAAATAATTTTAGAAAACGATTCGTGACTCGTTACAAGTCCAAATCAAACACGTTTATGTTATTTCAATACTGCCATTAGTAGCTCGTGATAACCTGCAAGTTTTTTTATTTACTGCTGGACGAATTTATTAGTCTTGTGTTGTATAAAAATAATTTGTAATAAAACGTCTGTTGCACTTGTTTTCAAAAGTCTGGACCATTCTTTCTGTTTCTACATTTAGCGTCCAGCTTTCATATCCGTATAAAAGTATACTTGAATTAGCGATCTCACTGCATTACTGATCTTACTTTTCCAAATCATATTCAACCTTGCCATGACATCCTTGGCCACCTCGAACTTTAAGCTAAATTAAGCTAATCTTATTTCCCAAATTGCCATTATCACATATTTGGGACCTGAACTATTTGAAGATGGTTCTTTCTTCAAGTTCTGTGACCGTTTAACCGACGTTTATTCATGGGAAGTTGTTGTGTATCACTAGTCACCAATATCTAGCTGTTATCAATGCTAAATAAGCACCAACGAAGGACAACTATAGAGAAAATGATTAAATAAAACTAACAAGTTTTTTCCGAAACAATGTAGTTTATAGGACCAAATTAAAAAAACAAAACAACAAAGACGACGGAAAGGATATTACATGTATTTTTATACCAAGAATATCGAAAGATTTGTGATCGACCCGCTACTTGATAGAGTTATAAGATTTCTTATCTCCTATTGATGTCTCCGGAAATGAGGACCGCTAGGAAAACCTTTGAACGAAACCAGGGAATTTCGCATTCATTTACGTCTGTCCATAAACTGGGATTGGGTCAGTATAAATGTCTATAATGTACACACGTACAGACATGATGTACTATGTGAGTAAATGTGAGAAAATGGAAATATGGCTGACAGTATTGCGAGATGAGTATATCATTAAGAATTGCATTTATTACTATCCACGACTTTTTCATCTATATCAACATCAGGTGCCGTCGATCCACCAAATGTAAGCGTCAACGGATCACCAACATTTTCTGTCTATTGTCTTAGTGGTGCATTCTGCTAGACCGAATCTTGTACATCTCATACAGTTTCCTCCAACACTTATATCTCTGCTTAGTTCTTGCTCTCCGCCCTAGATATTACCTTCAAGTTAAGGTTTCCAACAAGGTATAATGTTTTTTAATATGTTTAAATATTTAATTTACTGTTTTATTTCCTTTAATACTTCTTTTTAATAAGCGATGTTATCAAAATTTGTTGATTATATTTTATCCTTCCATGAAGTTATTATATATATATATATATATCCAAATCTTAAAGGCACCAATTCTGTCTTCTAGTTGTTTATCCATGTTTCTGAGCCATACATGAAGAGTAGATCTAGCATGTGATAGTTTTCACTTTAAGTATGTTTGTGATGTGTTTGGATGTTTGTATTTTCCTCATTGATTGAAAGTACTTTCAGACATTCCTATTCTCATTTTGTACTTAGAATTCATGAAAATAGACTGCCACAAAAATTACTAAAATATGGGTACAGATGACAAAAGAAGAAAGGCGATCAAGTGTAACTCTTTTGTAGAGTATTCATCAAAAAAAGTGGTTGTCCATGGGTCCCTACAAGATTTACACACAGCAGGACCACATCACTCGAACCAGAGAGCACTGGTTTCTATCTTAACATTCGACTCTGAAGGAACGAACACACATTCACACTCACACACTTTACACGCACGTACACATGCACACACTCTCTTTTACACGCACGCTCTCACGCACGCACACACACACAGATATATATATATATATATAGATTATCATTTTTCAACAGACTTGATATAATTCAGTTGCAGAACTTGCTTTGTTCTCCTACAGAAGCATTGACAGAGTCTGAAAAACATCACCTGACCAATGGACACAACCGATTGAGAGAAACTGTCAACGTGGATCCACTGGTGAGTTGAATCTGAGTGAAAAACACAAAGCCATTGCAAAAGTATCATACTACAGGGATACAATGGTACCTATTATGTATGGATTTATCTAATGTGACTGTTCACATATAAGTACGTTAAAATTGTCTATATTGTGTGTTCATATCTAGTTAGGTAGACAAACCGAATGGAGTTACATATGGACAGAGAAATCAACCTAGTCCAGGCAGGATTTAGACATAACAAAGGCAGTAGGAATCACGTATGAAAAATAAAGTCTAATTGAGTAGTGTAAAGATTTTAACGCAGACATACATCTGTTTCATTGACTACTCAAAGGCAATTGAGTGTATAACACACCAGAAATTACGGAATATAATGTACAGCATTGGCTTCCCACATCTCATGTCGCTCACTGAAAACTTCCATAGACGCTACAGACATCTGTCCACCTAGAGGGAGAAACCTCCGACTCGTTTTATTTCCAAAAAAGGAGTCCAACAAGGTTGCATCTTCTCACGAGGACTCGCTTGTCGGACACCCGAATATACGTAGAAAACATCATGAGAATACCCACATTGTTAAAAGTTTCACCTCTTAACATTGTAGCACTTGAAATTTCAGAACTTTTGTATGCAGGTCACACCTGTCTAATACCAGGATTCCCCACTGATCTAGTACACATGATTATGTCAATTATTCATCACAGCAAGGCTTACAATCTTTTCCTCAACGCAAATAAGATAAAACTAATCCATATCTATACATAGCTAATGCAACAATAATAATTGACAAAGAACAATAACAAAATGGAAGTAACTTCGAATATCTCGATTAAACCATCAACACCAACATCAGGGGATTTCTAAGCAGACATCAGAAAGAGATTAACAATGA
This sequence comes from Meghimatium bilineatum, assembly GCA_034231615.1. Lineage (NCBI taxonomy): Eukaryota > Metazoa > Mollusca > Gastropoda > Stylommatophora > Philomycidae > Meghimatium > Meghimatium bilineatum. The sequence goes on along the minus strand of CM067320.1, from coordinate 47,801,646 downwards.
CCTTACAAAAAACACCCTAATGAAAAGTCGATTACACCGGGTAAATATAAAAACAAAGCTACAACTATTAAAAAGATACATTGTTTCAGTGACAACATATGGTCGTATGTTATGGGCATTTACATTAGCACTTGAAAAGAGAATATGAACATTTACAATAAAAAGGGTTTACAAGTCGTAGAGGATTGAATTAACTGTACTCGTTTTCATATATGTAATCCGACAGTCTCAACGAAGCGGCATGCCACCTGTCGAGAGTACCAATCATAGCACGTAACTCCGTAGTTCCAAGCGATAATTCACAGGGATCTCAGAAAAAAATCCCTCTGTAAACAAGACGACACAAGCCGGATTCGAACCCATGACCTCTTGAACAGAAGGTGAACAGCGCTACCACTTCGCTAGATAAATGGAATACTATGGAAATATCATAATATCATGAAGAAAAAAACAGTTATTCTACTCAGACGTCCATAAAGACATAAATATAGAAGACTGACTCCTCCAAAAATTTTTTAAAACATTAAAAAAAATGCAAGCTAACATTTTAAAGATATAAAAGTCATAATGGTATAAAAATATTAATCGTGGAGGGAAAAGTTTCAGACAAGAGAACAAGACCACGATAGGCACAATATATAAAAGACCTTCTGAACATGACACTGGATGAGCTTGCATAGAAACCAGGGCTTACAGAGTGGCAGTAAGGACAATATTATGGAAAGGACATGTCACATAGATACACATTATTTGTTCGTTATCTAAGACTTTGTTTTATTCGTAGCTTACACTAACATGTTTTTGTTTGTTTACATTTCAGTACGTTAGAATTGTCTTGGTTAATCGTATATAAGTTGTTATTGTTGTTGTGGATATTCATATGCTGCCGAGTAGTTCTACACTTTGCAGAACAACACCATTCCTTAAAAAAGTGCAGGCATTCTGAAGTTGACTTAGTGACTCATACACAATATTTAGTGACTTTGTGATTGTTAGGGGTGTCTGTAAGAGGTTTTCCTGGCAGTTGAAAGGTAGGGTAATCAATTTACTGGTGTTCCACTGTTTCGTTGGAATGCTAAGATTGTCTATAAGTGGATAGTTGCTGGGATTTAATACGGTTTAAATACATGCTCTGTTCAAAACTCAATTCAAGGGATTAATTTCTCCTGCACAATTTGTTTATGTTGTCATTGTTCTTTGGCGGTGTCATTTCACTAAATACATTTCGATAAGTCAGCTCATTTGTTCAACCAGATTTCCCTGGTGTTGTATCTGAAAATTTGGCTGACTGTTCGTATGCTACAAGGACTTTGCTTGACATAACGTTTGTAGGTAAAGGTTGGTTGGTTGCTGATCCAGCGTTACATGGGTTCATGCCCTTTGACCTAATGCCATTAAATGGCATTATATTGCTGGGAAGTATGTGGATTTTCGGCCCACCCCGGGACAGAGCCAGAGAATAACTATCACACCTCCAGGAAGGTAGGTTTCAACCTATGCACTGCTCCTAGCCACTGTACCAAGATAGGGAGGGTTCACTGTGCTCATACCCCGCCACCAATTGACTACTGGTTATGCCAAGTTTCTCTATTGCTCTAGGCATGCAACCAAATGTTCAAGTCAAAAGGATTGGCACGTCTCGAGTCACTGTGCCTCTATGATGGGTCTAAGCCATAGGAAAAAACAGTGCTGTCAGTTTCCTCCTCCCCAGTGCATCTCTGGCTCCCTCCCAACCACAGAGGTGTATACATATACCGCTCGTATATTCAGGTAAACATGAAACACATTTCAACAACAAAATGAAAGCACAATTGTATAGATGACGTGCCATGAAGCTTCTCTAAGAAGATAACCTCAATATAACGGCATGTCATCCACTAAGGTTTTCTGTTGCATGGGTGGTTTGTCTAGTAGGCATTTGGTGAGACCAACAGACACAACCACAAGCCTGTAGGTAAAGGTTGGAATATGTGCACTAAAGTCGCCAGCTATGATGGTGTTCCTTAATCTGGGCTCAAAATCTGGCAAACGTGTGGATGATATTAGAGGACAGTAAATATTGTGCAGTGTTTACAACGTGTTGCTTTTGTCCCATATTTGTTATTGTTATTGTTATTATTTGTTATCTCTGGTAGTCTATGTCTCCTTCAGTACTGTTAGTTACGGTGTCTGAAAATAATTTCTAATTAATATCATAATTTCTTGACAGTTTAGACATTTACATCTGTATATCGGCCCATGACGTTCATCTATTCCCGTGGTAATATTGTTTCTTGGAGAAATGCTGCTCGTACATTGTATTCATGTAGTGTTTTTGTTACTTCGGTGATCTTGTTTTATATACCTGCTATGATGAGTTGTAGAAAATTGAGGTTCCCACTCGCTGACATTTTGCAAGGAGCATGGTAGTAATCCCTCTTGTGTGTGCCTTGGTAACCGATGCGACGCCGGAGCTCATATCAAATTATTTTAAAAATAATGGTATTGTGTGTTTGGGTGTTCTGCTGCAGACAGCTTCATTCCAACAAATTACATGCAAATATCTTTATCTGAAACTGGTCGTATGGTCAATTGCCCTCATGAAGTCTACAAGAACAATTTTTGCTTTTGTGGATTCAGGTAGCGTTCACAGAAATGCATTCTCCGCTGGTCACAAGCACTCGAGAGATAGGCATTTATCCTTCATTCTGTGGCCTTGTATTTCATGTAACCTTGTTATGTTCTCCATCCATCACGATTCTTCCGGTATCGATTTTCTTAAACTCTTATGAGTTTTCTCGATGCTGCTTTCAATATCTCCAGATTTGTATATGTTCCGACTGTAGTGTTATGTTAGTTTGGAAGACGATCTTGTTGCAGCTGGGAAATTACGCAAGACCAGGAGGTAGAGAAGTTCCTCATTGCCATTCAGTATCCTTGGTGTGGCCGTCGAGAGTAGACAAACCATCCTTGTAGACAAGTAAAGAGACAGAAGGAGAGACCTGATTATATCGCCAAACACCTGGTCGCTCCTATAAAAAGCTTTGTTTACCACTTAAAGGTGTTTGTACATGTCATGCCTTTATGCTAGAAGCTTACAATCAGCCGTTCGTACATCGCCATCGTATTTAAGAAATGTTTGAAGTCTTCTGTTATCGTATTTAAAGTACGATAGAACTTTATTGTTTGCTTGTATTCACTTAGGGTAAAACTGTTGTGTATTCGTATGTGAGTACGCTAGAACTAAGTTGTTTAGTTCATATTTAAGTACACTAAAACTGCATTATTTACTTATATGTAAATACATTAAAACTGTCTTGTGTGTTCGTATTTGAGCAAGGTAGAACCTTCTTGTGTGCTTGTAATTAAGTAGTATTTGACTGTCTTGTTTTTCTGTATGTAATTAAGTTAGAGCTATCTTAATTGTAAAAAAATCTAATTATAGGGAAAATGTCCCAGTTTTTGGTATTGAACTAAGTTAGAGCTGTTATGTTTTGTATAGTTAAGTAAGCTAGATGTATCTTGTTTGTTCGTATTTAAGTACATAAGAACTGTTTTGTATTGCTCTCATATTTCTACATTGAAATGGTCTGCATTGCTCTTATCTAAGCAATTCAGATTTTCGTGAAATATTCGCACGCATCTGTATACGTAGAATTGCATTGCTTGTTCTCGTTTAAGTACGTTATAACTGCTCACATTTTTCATCTAAGGATCTGTCTTGACTATTTGAGTTTAAGTTAGAAAAAAATAAGAGAAGTATCTGCCCCGATCTCCTTTCACAGATGTCTTATAATAACAAACAACACAGTAACTAAGTCTGAACATTTTTTCATATTGACAGGAATGGGACTCTTACCTGGAGATGTGGGCTAACTGGGTTGTGAGTTGTACTACGGACTATCCAGGACCACGACATTGTTATACAAACTTTGAGAGTCTTGACAAGGTACATATATTCTTACCAGATTATTTTCAGACATGCCCTTTCATCCAGATCTGTCAGCAAATACTGTCCATATACCAGTACACCAGTACGCAGAGATACACACTCCAGACAGTACCGACCATACACCAGTACGCAGAGATACACACCCCAGACAGTACCGCTCAAACAACATTACAACATTACGCAGAGATACACACTCCAAACAGTACCGACCATAGAACAGTACAACATTACTCAGAGATACACACTCCAGGCAGTACCGACCATAAACAGTACAACATTACTCAGAGATACACACTCCAGACAGTACCGACCAAAAAACAGTACAACATTTCTCAGAGATACACACCCCAGACAGTACCGACCAAAAAACAGTACACCATTATCCAGATATAAGTACACACGTAAGAACTGTCCATACAACCGTCGTCCATTACGCAGAGATCTATATATCTATAAACCCGTAACCCGTCAGGGTGGTAGGGGTTCCACATTGGATGCATCAACAAAAAGACACACAAGAGCCCATCAGCTTATCTTTAACGATACGGATGAGTGAGGAAAAATCTAGTCTTGTCCATTCCTAGATGTTGTTTTTTATGTTTTTGTCATCCTCTGTTCTTACACATTCGATCGTTCTCTGCAGTGTTATTTTTGACGAGGAATCATGTCGGCATACATGTCAAAACTATGCGAGTTTTCGTCGTTTCTCTATTAAAAGCAATGATTCTTGTGGACCAGCATACATCTCTATTTTATTTCTTATGTACACATTTATCGTATGCTTCTATAGAAATTTGGTGGAATTCTTCTGCAACAATTGTATCCGAAAACCTGTAATCGTCTCTCCATGTTCATAGTGAGTATCCAAAGCGCACAACCACATAGCACAATAGAAAACACTAATGAATTGCAAAGTTTGATTGTTCCTCTAACACTATTCTTGCTTTTCCAAATCAAGTTTAGCTTCGATATAGAAGCTAAAGCTATCCACAGCCTTATCTTTAAATCTTGCTTTGCATGTATATTATATTGCTGCATATGCTAGTTCTTAGGTATTTGAAAGTATTCACTTCATCAAATCTATTCACATTCATCATGATGTTGGTAGGTGCTTCCATATATCTTTTGTTAACCAAGACCTTGCTATTGTCTGTGTTGATTTATATTCCGTTCTTGCTGGTGATATTTTTTTTCCAATTTTGCTGTTAACTCTTCCAGCTCTTGTTCTGATCCAGCTTACACGATCAATATTATCAGCGAATCACAAACTGCAATTAGATTGAGCTCCAAACAAAGATGTTCCAGCAAATACAATCAAAATAACAGTCCAACTTTGCCCATAGATAAAAACCACGAATGCACTGTTCATACAGCTCTGTCAATACTCAGTTACAGGCTTAGTTACATAATTTAACATGTCTGTAAGTTATAATGACAACATTTCTCCTAATACAGGATAATTTTCTGTAATCGATCGCTTTCTGTGATATGCTGTCACATTAGTCTGGCTTATATTTACAGAAAACAAATCAACACCTGCGTCCGAATACGGTTACACAACGTGTATCCAATGATACATAAAACTTACTTTTTGCTCAAGTCATTATTGTTATCTATGGGATGTATTGTCAGAACAGCCGTTATCTTTGAAATTACACATGTGGTACTAAGCTCTTATGTGCAATCGCCCCTTTGTTAATTTTAGAGCTATCACCCCTTCCTCAACCAGAGCCGTATGTATGATTTCTGTGAGAGGAGAACTTTTATCTGGAATGGGAGCATTTTTTAGTATTTGAGGAATATTAGGTGAATCTTGTCATAAATATTCATCAAACTTCTAGTGAATTTAGTGATAGCCACATCGATAGCAATTTTCGAACATCAAACATATTTGTATATTTGTTTACAGATACAAACTAATTATGATGTTTTTGGAGATATAACACCAAATGCAAAAATTGGTATTAATACGTTTGACGGTTAAACATATAACTAAATTTGTTTGAGGATAAAGCTAGTGAAACGTGCTAAAACTATACTTCTAAACATATCTCTGCATGCATCATTACATTACGAAATGATATTTCTCTATCATTTATTTACCCTATTTATGTAATTATATTACCATCCTCAAGACATTATCTGTTTCTATTTTCAGTTTTCGAATGTTTTTCTAACTTCTTTTCTGGCAGAACAGGATTATCTTCCATTAATCTTTCTCTGTTTTATTTTAGTCTACATTTAATGGCATCATAGCGTTGACCAGGCTGTCATCAGTAGTTGTTCTCTATGAGATCAGACTTATTTCAACGTTCTTTTAGCACAAGTGTAAGAGAAAAGTATATTTTAAACAGGCACAAAGTCCAAGTGGACTGACGTAACCAAAGTACATTTATTGCGGACAGTACCATTCACATCACAAAAATTACTGCACTTAGAAATAACCGGCAAGAACAACGACAGAAAGCGCAATTCAGAGAAGATTGCTGTATTCTGGTGTGAATTAACAGCTTTATGATCACAAGCTAATAGATTTAATAATTTTCCCACTAAGATCCTAGCTGTAGATTTCAACGATTATGTTGAAGTGGATTCTTTATATGAATATGCATAATACGTTCGAGTTCTTTTGTGCTCCCTGCGCAGGAGCCCACGGTAAAGTTGTTTTACGTACTAGGTAGCCAGGTTTAAAGGGTTAAATGAGTCAGATGATTGCCTCTACATACTATTTCTATAATTAATATTCTGTTGTCACATGATTAACTTCACATACTATTTCTATAATTAATATTCTGTTGTCACATGATTTATTTCACATAATATTTCTATAATTAATATTGTTATTACATACACAAATACCTCGTATGATGAGGTACGCTACTTTCAACCGCGTAAATTAGCTCAGTTATGTTGTATCATGGCTTTTAACTATACAATATAGCGGAGATCGCGGCTCAGGCAATCCAATAACCACAACATCCAGATGTATTGTTCGCATTCAGTGTATGTTCTGTTCTCATAGCAAGCCGTTTTTCTATTTAGGGAATAATTTGTAGTAGAGCTAGTTCTAATAGATGGCTAGTGGAACCAAAAGGTTATGATGAAATTGAAAGTATCGTGTCGAAATGCGCAGATAGCGCAGTCAAATTGTAACCACAATACAAAGTATATTCCGTTCTCCATACTACACTCAGATAACAGAACAAAGGTAAACGACTATTTCTACGGAGATTCCCTAAAGTACATCACTTGTTCTATATATGACGTCTTTTCACTTGTTTTATTTTTGTGAAATGTTTGTTTTCTATCCTTTTACATTTACCCATGTGAAAAAACGGGGCCCGGATTTATAGTTCAGGGTGCAAAGAATAGGGCAACTGTCTTCTTTCCGTGAATGTCGTAGTAGGCGACTAGGGAAAGTTGGGAGATAGGCTGACAACATGTTACATGTGAAAAAAATGATCATTGTCAAATCTTGTATTTTTATAATTTCTTTTGTCTCCTATCAAATAATTTTCCCGGATACTGAAAAGATGCAGGTAACGGATATTGTACCTTTGTCTTTTTGTAGCAGATTCCTTGATGACGGGGGATGTTAGGTGTACCATCACTGTGGATAGATCAACAAATCTGGTAGAAGAAAGGAATGGTTGGTCCAGAAGCGTAGAATTTTTTTTTGGCAGGACGTACTAATCATGAAATACTGGTGTACCGCATTGCCCTTCTTCGGGGACTAAACATGCAACCATAATCCTTCCACGTAACATGCATTTGAGACAACCTCATATTAGTCCGGGTCCCGTCTCAGTTGCAGAACTGAGAAGAACCTGTTCTACTGTTAGAAATGACATGTGCTGCATATAACTCACAACCAAAGGGATTATGTCATCATCATCATCATCATCATCATCATCAACCTCATTATCGCATTACACGTTAGCTTAGTTCATTTAGCTTACTATTTAAAACACTACCTCTCACGCTGTGTATCATTTAAAACAATCCATTTCACATTGTGTATCATTTAAAACAATCAATCCATTTCAGGCTATGTATCATTTAAAACAATCAATCCATCTCACGATGTGTATCATTTAAAAACAATCCCTCTCACGTTGTGTATCATTTAAAACAATCCATTTCACATTGTGTATCATTTAAAACAATCCCTTTCACATTGTGCATCATTTAAAACAATCAATCCATCTCAGGCTATGTATCATTTAAAACAATCAATCCATCTCACGATGTGTATCATTTAAAAACAATCCCTCTCACGCTGTGTATCATTTAAAAACAATCCCTCTCACGCTGTGTATCATTTAAAACAATCAATCCATCTCACGCTGTGTATCATTTAAAACAATCAATCCATCTCACGCTGTGTATCATTTAAAACAATCAATCCATCTCACGCTGTGTATCATTTAAAACAATCAATCCATCTCACGCTGTGTATCATTTAAACCAATCAATCCATCTCACGCTGTGTATCATTTAGAACAATCAATCCATATCACGCTGTGTATCATTTAAAAACAATCCCTCTCACGCTGTGTATCATTTAAAACAATCAATCCATCTCACGCTGTGTATCATTTAAAAACAATCCCTCTCACGCTGTGTATCATTTAAACTATATCCTGTCATATCTTTCATTTTTTAAACTGAAACTTACTATTAATTTCTTCAATTAGCTCTACTATTTTTTTCAAATGAGTTCAGGAACGTAGACATAATCTGTTCACAAAGTACACAAATTAATTGGTATTTTTCAAAATATTTTTCGGTTGTCGAGAACGCGGTGGCACAGCTGTATAATGTGGTCACTTTCACAGAAAGAGGCAGGGTGTGTGATTACATTTATGTGTAGGTGATGGTGACTCTACCTTTTAGAATAATTTAGATGCTCCTATGATTGAAAACAAGAATATTTGACGAACATCATCAGAAAACGCCGCTGGACATACATCGTCCACATACTTTGAATGAAGGAAGACAGCATTCTATGATAAGCCTTCATATGGACACCGGACGGGAAAGAAAACAGGGACGACCAAAAACAACGATCAGAAGAACATTTATGAATGAATTAAAATCAACAGGCATAATTGCGCAAGATCTGTAATCCTTGGCAACTGACCGACAGGCATGGAGAACTATGTTCCAAACTTATCAAAAGAGAAACTGACTGACTGACTATGATTGAGATAAATAAGCAGAGGTTACCATTTCATTGAAGCTGCACATATCTTTGATGTTTGTCTCCGAATTGTTGTGTCTCCAAAGAATGAACTGTTGAGTAAGATTGATCTTATAAAATGTATACAGGAAGTCTAGTTTAAACTTCTCCTGCTCACTTCTCAAGGTTTATCTGCAGCATTGTTTCTCCTGATTACAAACGAAGTGAAAAACAATAGAAAGTGCTGTAAGACTTAAACATTTACGAAGTGTGTCTCTCTAAAACATATATGTATCTCATGCAAGACATATTGAAAATGTATTAATTTTAATAGAAAAAAAATAGTATTTGTTTCCAACAGTACTGCAACTTTTATGAATTTTTGCCAAATGTTGGTAAAGTTATAGATGTTTTAACGTAACCAAACATTGTGGGACTCACTATAGTTTTCTGAAACGCCATTGATGAAATCTGGAAAACTCTTAGGTGCTAGGTCTCTCATAGCACGCGACGAAGAGTGTGCATGCTGATGGTTCTCGTAGCTCACTTGTTACTCACTCACAGATTAGACATCCGCTCAATCCCTCTGCTCTGCTCGTTCCAGCAGTAGTTTCAAATTCTTTATGTTTCATTATTATATCTCCTTCCTTTAGTGTTCTTAATTAGAAAATGTTCATTTAAAGATCTATGTCATTCTTGACTATAACTAATTCGCCTAGTACTGATGCTTTCATCGCTAGTGTGTCGGCTCTTTCGTTGACGTAGGCTCTTTCATAACAAGGAGAATAAATCCCCATAATTCTCCGTAGATCAGAACGCACATTGAACTTCATCGACTCCCGTCTGAGCCACCCATAATCGATCTTTCTAAACATTGACTGGGAGTCTGGAACTATTACACTGCAGTGATTTTGTAAATTAATTATATTGTAGTTCAGCAGTAGCAGTCTAAAATTCCACCTCATGCTGGAGGTTGTTGTCATGTAAGCAGCACTCATATTTTGAACGTGACTCCATTCTGCTCCTCTACAATTCTACCCCCAACTTTAGCTGTAAAATCCCAACCCTGACTATTTAACACAGGAAACTCTTGAAACTCTTAAGTCAGTGTATACAACATCATCTTCCGTGGTGTTATCCAAGAGAGACTGTGATATTTCACTTTGTGACTGTACCATGTTCTGTACTGTCTGTCCAAAGTACAAATTGCCTGCATATAGTTTTCACGGATCCGCAGTGTCTATCCACTCCTTTCTCTAACCAAAGAATCAGTTGTGGTAACCAGTGCAACAGTTGTGTATGCTTACGCCATCCATCACACGCCTCTCTTAAGTTGTGTTTGTACTTCCGTCTAGGGTTTGACATACCTAACTCTAACCTTAATTTCATATATTTAATATGCGGTGACGTTAGGTAAATACATAATAAACATCCGGAGATATTAGATGCATTGTCCTTTTAGCAGAAAGTTGAACAGGAACTACAAATATTTTAATAGATCAAGTCGATAAATCAAGTAAAAAGTATGAACTGGATATAGACATTAAAAAAACTCAACAGAATGATAATCAGCTAAGTCACAGAATAACAAGAGCTAAGCATAAAAATGCATGGAGAGAAACTACAAGCAGAACATTATCAATATCTCGGACACATAGTCACAAATGACGGCAGATGTGAAATAGAAGTTAAAAGGAGAATAGGAATGGCTGAAAGGACTTTCAATGATGTGAGGAAAATATTAATATCTAAACAAATTACAAACAAGCTAAAACTTAAAATAATAAAATGCTACATCTATTCTATATTAATGTATGGTTCAGAAACATGGACAATTAACAAACATTTAGAAGACAGAATTGATGCATTTGAGATGTGGATATATCGAAAAATTAGGTCGATCATCATGGAAAGAGAAAAACAAACAATGAAAAATAAACAAAGGAAAGAAAACAACACTTCGTATGAAGAAATAACTATTAAAAGAAAGAAAGATCTAGAAAATAAAATATTTTGGACATATTAAAAGACATGACACCTTGTTAAAGACCTTACTTGAGGGTAAAGTCGAAGTCGAGGGGAGGCGAGCAAGCGGTAGGCAGAGATACAAGTGGGAGAGTAGCATCACGAGATGGACAGGTTACAATCTAGCAGAGTGCACCACCAAGACAAGAGCCAGGGAATAATTGGAGGTTTGTTGCAGCCAACCTGTGTTGCATAGTCTGGACTTAATAAAGATGATGATATTAGGTCTGTAGGTAAGAGGGAGTTTGCAGTGTTCGAACCATTGTCTTAGGAAAATAGAACATGACATTTAATTACAGGAAATAAAGAAAGCAGAAGGTATCTCTCCTAAACAGTTTATACAAACATCATCTACAATTCCACAAAGAGGAGGTGATTAAGTGTTTGCCAACTTAATGTCAAACACGCGCATCTCTTACCAAAGTCGAATCTATGGTACCGAGTGATGTTAACTACACATACGAGTGAGGGTTAACAAGTGACATTTTTGTTCTTTTGGTATGGATTCTGCTTAAATAAACATTTTTAACATTTCCTACCTGTACTTTAATATTTTACAAATTTTCTATTCTCACAGGGAGAACAGGTGCACAATAAAATTTATGAATGGTCATCGGAAGGTGAATTTGTCAACATACAGCACATCCATGGATGTAGAACACCTTATGACAGCGACAGGTGCAACCACTACACGAATGTAAGTTCTTAAGTATGGGATAGAAATATATAAAAACAGCACTTAGGACCACGGGAAAAATTGTGTATTGTCACAGACATCCGGAAACAAGGACTACATCATAACTCTACAATAAAAGATCTACAAGAAGAATCAAAACAATCCCGAATACGTGACAAAGACTGATTATTGCAGTGTTTTTTTTGGTGGTACTGTGTATAGTGTCGCCAGCCACGTCCGTCTCCAGCAAGACCTTTAATCTAGAATTATCACGTGACCGGACGGGGCCCTTATCAGGCTTTCAAATGGTCACTATTTATATACTTGGAGTCACTTTGGCTATTATTGGCCTGCGATTCCAAGTATGTAAATAGTGACCAACAGAAATCCCAATAATAATTTTTAAAAACGTATCGATTGTGGTCTTAATTAATTCAGTTGAAAGGCCTTTAATATAGAAGTTCATTTGCTAGCTAATGCTGACCAAAGAAATGCGCGTCATAATCGAAAACATAATGTAAAAGAACTTTTTTGGATTCTACCCGTTGGTCTTATATTGGCGAGGGTCAGTGTATGTAGACGCGTTCTGTATCCTGCCGCCATAGAGCCGAACAAGACCTCCATAAGTTGATTTAAAAACATTTTAGAGGTTTGAAAAAAAAGTGGATCAAAGAAGACACAAAGTGTCATGGCCATAATTGTTATGTACTTCGAAATTAATGGACTGTTTCATTATGAATATATCCCTCGAGGACCTGGTGTCAATGGAAAATTGATAAAACAACCCTACAGCGCTATCGCGACGCTGTTCGCAGACATCACACTAAGAAGTAGCACACAGGCAATTGGATTATGAATCATGATAATGCCTTGGAACACAGATCCCTGATCACGAACACATTTTTGACGAGACAGAACATTCTATTCTCCCACAAACTCTATACTCAACTCATCTCACAAATGCTATATTCAAATCATCTCACAAACTCTGTACTCAACTCGTCTCACAAACTCTATACTCAACTCATCTCACAAACTCTATACTCAACTCATCTCACACATGCTATATTGAACTCATCTCACACACTCTATACTCAACTCATCTCACAAACTCTGTACTCAACTCATCTCACAAACTCTATACTCAACTCATCTCACAAACTCTATACTCAACTCATCTCACAAACTCTATATTCAACTCATCTCATTAACTCTATACTCAACTCATCTCATTAACTCTATACTCAACTCATCTCATAAACTCTATACTCAACTGATCTCACAAACTCTATACTCAACTCATCTCACAAACTCTGTACTCAACTCATCTCACAAACTCTATACTCAACTCATCTCACAAACTCTATACTCAACTCATCTCATTAACTCTATACTCATCCCATCTCATTAACTCTATACTCAACTCATCTCACAAACTCTATACTCAACTCATCTCACAAACTCTATACTCAACTCATCTCAAAAACTCTATACTCACCTCATCTCACAAACTCTGTACTAAAAACTCGTCTCACAAACTCTACACTCAACATTTTTTGTTGAGTATGTGGAAGATTCTTCCACATTTTTGAGTATTCCGATGTAGTAAATGTTTATCAACTGCAGTAGCATCCATATTTTTGAGACCATACTACAAGGTTAAGAAAAGCTAATTACTTAGAAAAATGTCCGCTGTGCCATGATGCTGGTTTAGAATCAGACATCACATATCACGAACCGATACCGGTATAATGAAGCGAATAGGAAGTTTATTTCGAAAGTCTGCACTCACTTCTGAAACAGATATTCTTATTGGTATTTCTTAGTCTCAGAATAATTATCGATTAATATTTTTCTTCTCCGGTTTTTGTGTTGACTATTCTTAAACAGTCGCTATTTTAATATGAAATACCATCCGGGGCCGTGTACCGATAGCTACCTCATTTCATTAGTGCGTGTAACTTTACTGTGAGTATAGTTTATGTGAATATTGTCTGTTACCAATCTCTCCCGTCTTACTTTTCACTCTTCTCTCCTCCCACTCGTTTGAACCCATCTGTTGCTTACGCTTTAGTGTGTTTTTATATCTCCCTCCTTAATGTCTTCTTACTTTTTTCGATCTCCATTTCTCTGCTGCTCTCTACTTCTTCTCTCCCCCTTCTTGATCACATTTTCCATCTTTCTCTCTTATTCACTATATTATCATTATACTCCGGACAAGCCCATAAGTATTCTGATCTAATATTCAGTATATCCTTCAACATGTGGTAACTGATTGTTCCGGATCTATGTTGGTTGGTAGTTTATCTTTTGATTCATTTATGCTGTTCGTTCTGATAACATCGCGCTTTTCTCCCAAACCTTGCATTCTAGTCATGTACATGGAATAAGAAATACAACGTCAAAGTCTATCTGTCGTGAGCAACCTGGCCCTAAATGCGAACAAGTAATAGTTAATACTGATTGCTGTCATGGATATCGTAAAAATCGATTAAAGAGGTTGGTTATAGAGCTGAAAAGCCCTTGCATATGATCTCTGCTCTATGAAATCTGCTGGATAACCAGATTAGACTGCTGTGAGAACATCTGGAAACCCAGATTAGACTGCCGCGAGAACATCTGGAAACCCAGATTAGACTGCCGCGAGAACATCTGGAAACCCAGATTAGACTGCCGCGAGAACATCTGGAAACCCAGATTAGACTGCTGTGAGAACATCTGGAAACCCAGATTAGACTGCTGTGAGAACATCAATTATATCAGCAACATGCCTAAAGATTTGCGAGAAATTTACAATTATATAATGCACCTGTAGTGGAAAACTGCGCAGTTGCTATGATTGTACCCTAAATCTGCATTTATCATTAATATAAAAATGTCCGAGAAACACCGATGTGAAAATGAAGGTAAAACTACGCCGCTAGGCACAGGTAATAACAGTGACAAGTTGGAGCTTTCTATCGGTTTTATCACTATCATCGTAATCATCATCGCTTAGTCACATGGCTTCCACAGAAGTGTCTAACATAACCGGAGGGAGGGGGAGAGGGGATTTTACTATTTGGAGCGTAATTCAAGAATTATCAACATAACCAAATATTGAAACATGAAGAATGATCAACTTACCCAATCTTGAAATATAACATTAATCCTAATTTAAAAAAAAATCATAATTTAAATCTTTATACGAATATTGTTTTATACGAGAAATTGTCAGTTGTGGACCATAACTTGAGAGAAAGTTGACTACGTGCGAAATAAAATATATAAGAAACGCAGCAAAGAGAACAAGAAGAGATCATGCGAGGTTAGTAGTGATTGTAAAGAATGTTGGAACAATGTCTGTGGTCAAATATCAAATCAATATCAATAAACCCATAACCCTTCAGGGTCGTAGGGGTACCACATTGGATGCTTCAGCACACAGAGTCCTCAAGCGAATTCTATCCTCAGTGATGCGGATGAGTGTGGAAATATCTAGCCCTGTCCATTCCTTGATGTTGTCTGTCCATGTCTTTATTTGTCCTCCTCTGCTTCTTCCACCCTCGACAGTTCCCTGCAGTATTGTTTTTGACAAGGAATCGTGCCTGCATACATGTCCGAACCATGCTAGTTTTCGTCGTTTCACTATTGAAAGCAATGGCTCCTGGACACCTGCACACATCTCTACTTTATTTCTTACGTACACATTGGTCTTATGTTCCCTATAGGAAATTCGTAGAATTCTTCTGTAGCATTTATACTCGAAAGCCTGTAATCTTCTCTCCATGTCCGCAGTGAGTGTCCAACTCTCACAACCATACAACACAACAGAAAGCACCAGCGACCTATACAGTTTGATTTTCACTCCAACACTGATGTTGCTTTTCCAAATCACAGTTAGCCTTGACAAGGACGCTAAATCCATCTCCAGCCTTATTTTTAGTTCTGCTTTGCATTTAATATATTGAACGCAAATATATTGAACAGCAGAGACTTACATTTTCCGGCAACTCTTATGAGAATGAACCCGCATTGGCTAGTACCAAGAACATACAACAGGACAATGGGAACACCAAAAAACGGGAATACCAAGAGGATGATGGATTGAAAAAGCAACCTTGGACTTTAGTCGACACAACCCTTACTATATATATCAAAGGAACAAATATTTCAGAGTCAGAAAGCCAATCGTCATTTAATCCTGCGACAACTAGCAGAGATAAGTTTTAAAAAAAATTGCATCTCTACGAGAATGAATTTTAAACAGAAATTTTAATTGTTAAATTTCAGATGGTTCTATATATGTATTAATAAGTAGTACATAAAAATACATATTGTGATCTACACTTTTGTAAAATTAAAATCAGAATGCAGTGTGGAGACGAATTCTCAGAATGCAAAATGATGAATTAGTTACAACAGTATACAATACAAAAGGAACGATTGCCTGGATTTGTGATGAGACAGAGACACATTACCCAGATGCGAATAACTTTGCAAAGAAACGTTGTTACATTTCCCATCTTCATAATTCGTTAATTATAGCTGGAAATGATTTGTTACTGAAGAAAAGACAGTCTCGATATCACTAAATGTGAAGACTTGAGATTGAAAATTACTAAATTGAAGTTTTCTATAAAATCACTCAGTATCAGGCATGAAAAACTGGCATCTAACTTTATCCTACTTAAATAGATGTACGCTCATTAACCTTAGTATACTTATCATGAGGTAAGCTCACTAACTATAGTATAACAATCTTGAGGTTAGCTCACTAACTTTAGTATAACAATCTTGAGGTTAGCTCACTAACTTTAGTATAACAATCTTGAGGTTAGCTCACTAACTTTAGTATAACAATCTTGAGGTTAGCTCACTAACTTTAGTATAGTTATCTTGAGGTTAGCTCACTAACTTTAGTATAACAATCTTGAGGTTAGCTCACTAACTTTAGTATAGTTATCTTGAGGTTAGCTCACTAACTTTAGTATAGTTATCTTGAGGTTAGCTCACTAACTTTAGTATAACAATCTTGAGGTTAGCTCACTAACTTTAGTATAGTTATCTTGAGGTTAGCTCACTAACTTTAGTATAGTTATCTTGAGGTTAGCTCACTAACATTAGCATACTTATCTAGAGGTAAGCTTACTAACATTAGCCTACTTATCTAGAGGTAAGCTTACTAACATTAGCATACTTATGTAGAGGTGAGTTTATCATTAACTTTCCCATACTTATCTGGAGGTGAGTTTATCATTAACTTTCACATACTTATCTTGAGGTGAGTTTATCATTAACTTTCGCATACGTATCTGGATATGAGTTTATCATTAACTTTCGCATACTTATCTGGAAATGAGTTTATCATTAACTTTCGCATACTTATCTGGAGGTGAGTTATCATTAACTTAGCATACTTATCTGGAGGTGAGTTTTCATTAACTTTCGCATACTTATCTGGAGGTGAGTTTTCATTAACTTTCGCATAGTTATCTGGAGTAAGCATATTAACCGTCTCATATTTATTTTGACTTGAGTTCGAATTGTAATTATAATTTGTAAATTACCGTTAATGTATAATAATTCATATGATGACAGTATTAAGTTAAACATCTTCTATTCACATTATTTTTTATTTATGCATTTCTGTTCTCCATTATATGTTGTGATATTTTATTTGCTGTTTTATTATGTCATTTTTCAACTTTTTCCATTTCTTATTAATATAATGTTTAAATAAAATTTCTTTAGCGATATTGTCCTCAGTTTGTCAACTGTCCAATCGGTCTTTTGTTTTCCTCGTTTATGGATGCCATGTTGTTTCAAAGCTTGTTCAGGCCAATATAATTACATTTTATGCTTCCTGTAAATGAATAAATAGCTTCTCAATAACGAGAATCATATTTCCAGATCCGTAGATAAAGGGGATGATTTGCTGGACTCCTTATCTAAAAGCACGGCTAAGATTACTGTTATATGGTATGGTTATGTGAACTCGTGTCTTCATTCTATCTAATAGCACGGTTACGATTGTATTATTTATTGTGTTTATCTGAATCTGTGTCTTCATCCGATCTACTCGTATATAGTACAACATAGATCGTTGGTAACGAACAGATTATTCAGTTCAAGATTTTGACTTCTAGTAAGGATTATGACCTTTTATTGGTGTTGATTATGAATTATAGATTAGGCATCTTCAGGAGATGTACGAATTTTCAATCTTAGATTAACCTTAAATAGAGTGAAAAGAAGAGTTCATTAGTTTCTACGTAATGAAGTTTTGCTAATAGCATGAAACAGATATAGGCACACATACACAAAATGACGTTTCTACCGAAAGGCCTTTATCAAGGATTATAGATGCACGTACTGACGTCCACAACTGCCGTTCAAATGTCTAACGAGATGACCGAAATGATAGAAGTTAGGTCAGGCGTGACAGAAATAGAGAAATGATGGAACAACCCTATATCTTGCATACATCATTAATTTCTAAAGGTTTAAGAGTTCCAAATTCGTGTATATAACGGTTCTCAAGTGCGAGACGGATCTGTTCGTTGGAGAAGCACACTTTGATGCCCGTCAACTGAATATCCTGGACACCTGATGGCCTGTTCCATTGCAAGTGGACGTCGACAAGATAGCCAAAATGATGTTTTATGTTGTGTAAGTGCTTTCTGAATAGGTCAGCAAGCCTCCTACTAGTATCACTTATGTACGTCACGGTGCTGCGCTTGCAGATGATGGCATAGATGACGTTAATGAACACACACGAGAATCTCTCTTCAATGGTAAAGGTGGCCGTGGGGAATGTGACGCTCCAGGTCTGGGTAACATATGGACATGTGTAGCATCTAGGACGTTAGCAGCTAGTTGTGCCAGAATGATAGGTGACGTCAGACCTAAGATGCCTCCGAACCAGTAGATCCCTGAGGTTCTTGACCCGTCTGTACCCAACCAAAGGGAGGTCGAAGAACACTCAGATGCTACTCTGGATGCATCCAGTGACATGGATCCTAAGTGTAGAGTGGATGATTTGTATGCAGGCAGTGGGATTAACATAGATCCTGTACGATAGTAATTTTCACTTTTTTGGCCACCAATAGATACATATTGACCACTATACTAATATATAGGACGAGGCATCTTGCCCACCCATGACACATTACTGATATATAGGACGAGGCATCTTGCCCACTTTTGACACAACACTGGTGTATAGGACGACGATGCATCTTGCACGCCCATGATACAACATTGGTATATATAACGACGATGCATCTTGCACGCCTATGACACGGCACTGATATATAGGACGATGCACTTTGCACATCATGGCCTCCTACTACATACTCAAAAGAAGAGAAGAAAACGAGACGGTTTTGAAAATAGATTAAGTAATGAACAGTTAGTATGACAGAAAACTGAGAGAAAGAAAGAAAGGGAGGGAGAGAGAGAGAGAGAGAGAGAGAGAAAGTAAAGAACTTTCAGAAAAAAATATTTATTGTCTGATGGAGTAAAATAAATTCAGAAAATCAGGGATATAGTTACACAATTAAAGTGAGACATGCAGAAGAAATGAAATTAAGAGAATGAAAGAAATAATAGAAACAGAGCGTTTGATTAGTATGAGGAAAACACAGTGCGAGCAACACGATGGATAGAATTGGGTGTGTCGAAAACAAACCTAGACAGGCTTATATTGGCACAGAGAAGAGCCAGACATAATACTTTGAATCGAGACAGAGAAACAAACACGTCATTTAATCGCTTAGTCTATTCATAGACCGTGTTATCTAAGCACATTCAGCGAAATACAGATCCCAATAAACAATGGAGATCTGCGGACAGAGAGATAAACAGCCCGAGGGTTGATGATCAAGGGAACAGATAGAGAAACAGGCAGATATTGGAGTTAGATACTGGACTATAATACATTCTGATATGGAGATAGGGAAGATACATATATGTAGATAAGCAGACAGGCAACATACACATTTGTAGATAAGCAGACAGGGAACATACAGATTTGTAGATAAGCAGACATGAACATGCGAACACGTAGATATACGGACAGGGAACATGCAACCATATAGATAAGCAGATAGGGAACATACAGACATGCATATACGCAGACAGGGAACATACAGGCTTGTAGATGAGCAGACAAGAAACATAAATGCATGAAGATAAACGACAGGTAACATGCAACCATATAGATAAGCAGACAGGAAACATATAGATATGGAGATAAACAGACGATAAAGATACAGATTTGCAGATAAGCCCGACGAAGAACAAGCAACCATGTAATTAAGCAGAGCACATGCAACCATTTAACAAAGCTGATAGGGAACATGCAGCCATGTAGATATGCAATCAGGGAGCGTGTAGCCATGTAGATATGTAGACATGTAACATGTAGCAATGTAGATAAGTAGATATGTAACATGTAGCCATGTAGATAAGCAAAAAGCCAACATGCAATCATGTAGACAAGGAGACAGGGAACATGCAGATAAGCAGACAGGGAACATTCAATAATGTTGATGAGCAGGTGGGGACCATGCAATCATTTAGATAAGCAGACAGGGAACATTCAATCATGTAGATAAGCAAACAACCAACATGCAATAATGTAGACAAGGAGACAGGGAACATGCAGCCATGCAGATAAACAAACAGCCAACATGCAATCATGTAGATAAGCAGACGGGGAACATGCAATCATGTAGATAAGCAGACGGGGAACATTCAATCATGTAGATAAGCAGACAGGGAACTTTCAATCATGTAGATAAGCATACATGGAACATCACAGTGATAATAAAACACATAACGTGCCGGGATCGTATGGGTTCCACACTGGAGACATCTGCAACAAAATACCATATAATCACTTCTGTCTTCAGCAATTCGGAGAAGTTTAGAAAATTCATACACATCCCATTTGTTTGATGTGATCAATACATGATTTTCTTTTTTTTTGTCTCTTCTTCTACCCTCGACTGTCCCTTGAAAAATAATTTTAGAAAATGCGCCGTGTCTCGTTACATGTCCAAACCAAACACATTTACACTATTTCACCACTAGCAATAGTGGTTCCTGATAACCTTCAATTTTTAAAAAAAATTGCCAGACGATTATATTTGTCTTTATGTTCTATATAGATAATTTCTAAACGTATGTAACACTTGTGTTTATCTTCTTCTTCTTCAGCGTTCATTCTCAAACTTCCACTGGATATCTCTTGTAGCAGGACCATGGTCCTATTAGATTTTCAGAAGGACGCAGTACAGAGAATGGAAATGCGTTGTGTTGTCTATTTATTTGTGCCAATGGCCCGACACATCCGTCTTCGGCAGATCTTGTGTTTATAAGCGTGTATCTTTCTTTCCGTGTCTGCATTGAATGTTCAGCATTCATGTCAGTATAAAAGTATACTTAGCACTAGCGATCTGAATTGAGTGATCGTTGTTGTAATATTTATCTTACTTTTCAAAATCATATTTCAACCTTGCCATGACAACCACTGCCATCTCGAGTCTTAACTTTAACAGAAAATCGACATTTCAAAGTGAAACAGACAGAAAATAGAAGAGTATTATTAGTGAAGCAAGTGAGAATGGAACAAAAAGAAAATCAAGAAAACTTATGAAGCAAACGAGAGTTGGACAAGCAGAAACGGAATGGGAAAGAAGTAACGCACACTAAAATAAAATACACAGACATTCGAGAACAGAAAGTGAAGCAAACAAGAGGAAGAAACACAAATTCGTGAAATGTGAAGTGAAGCAAACAGAGTGTGGAACAAACAGAAAGTTGAGAAAACAAAGAGTGAAATGAACACAAGTGGGCTGATGATTAGATTATAAAGAGAGAGAAAAGAATCGTACAATGTAAAACAAAAACTGCTGTGTAAAATGAGAATACAACATTTTTCTCATTGTGAAATAAGAAAAGTATAAATTAAGAATATGGATACAACAGCGAGTAGGATATAAAGACACGTGATATTCAATTATATCATTTTCCCCCAGCTCTCCCATCTATTTTCTTGTTAACTAGACATGGTGTCTATCACGTTCTTCAAAGTCAACTTAGCAGGCTATAATTTTCTTACAGAGCTGACAAGATTCCGTCTCAAGCCTTCAAAATTAGAACTTGATTCCAGGGAACTAGGTTAGGAACTGGACAGATGCTTCAACAAGATTACGTTCCAAATTTACGATGGCCTACCCTGAATCAGCAAGAAGTGATACATACAGATTTTAAAAAAATACTATCGATCTGTTTCCTAGTTCAACGTGGTCTAACATAGGATACAATCTGGCAAGCTCTCTATCGTTACCAGACAATAAGCCTCTCTCAATGTAGAATTAGAAACGAAATTACATGCTTTTTCATCTATTCATTTTAAATTGTGGTTTAAAAGAGTTTTAGAGGTGGTCTACACTCTAACAAGTTGGCATATGCCCCTATTGTACTTCAACTAGAGATCAGACAATATGCTTACAGGAGTATAATTATTATTATAGTGATAAAAACATTGAAGAAACGCACAGAGGTACAGCAAAATGAAGGCTAATTGGAATAATAGATATGTATATATCCACACACCATTAGAGGATTTTAAATTCCCTTGTTGGTATGTATTTATATATATATATATAAATAGTGTGTAATATGACTTTGTCATTAGAGGTGAGAAAGAGAGTTCTACAGTGCTATATAACCACTATACTAACATATGGGTGCGAGTCTTGGACAATAAACAAACTGGAAAGTGGGAGATTTGAGGCAACAGAGATGTGGTTTTACAGAAGAATTCTAAGAATATCAAGGACTGCCAGAAAAACTAATGTAGAGGTGTTGAAAGAGTTAAATATGAAACGGACCTTAATAAACAATATAAGAAAAAGGCAATCTTCTGTTTTTGGCCACTTCATAAGACAGGCAGGTTTAGAGAACTTAGTCACAACAGGCAAGATTGAAGGCACCAGAGACAGAGGACTACAACGTGAGAAAATATTAGACAGTTTGACAACCTGGCACGGCAAGGGCACAACAACGACTTTGATACATAAATCTGTGGACAGAGATACATGGCTTTAGAGAGCCCATATCTGATCGTTGGAGCTTTTCTGGTTTTCTTGGTAATTATATATTAATAAGTTGGTAATTAATACATTGCTTTAGAGAGCCATGACTTCCTACACCAGCCGGCATGGCACCTGATGATGATGATATATATAAACTTTACCATATACTGGCAACTATACGGTCTCTGTACCAAAGTCAGTAAAACATTAAAAACATTAGACATTGGGTTTTAACAGATAAACAGGTCGTTGGTGCATTTGAATAATAATTTGCGGCTATTATTTTGTTGTTGTTATTTTTAAAGTACTTCACCAAATCAGAGTGTACGCCTATGTTATGTTGTAGCGTGTAGAAACCTGTACCATATCAAAGTCATCGTTAATATATAAGAACAATATTCGCTGTTATTCTTTTTTTTCTCTTTGTTTTATTCTCGCCCGGACATTGCCGGACATTTATTCTAGTAAAATATAAATCTAATAAATACAGAGAAATACAAAAAAAAAAAAAAACCCCAACAACAGCAAAAGCAATAGGCAGCGGCTGCAGTCAATGTACAAATATATAATTACCATGAAAACCAGAAAAGCTCCAACGATCAGATATGGGCAGCATTAACACAAGTAATTATATTAAACAAGAAAATATGTATTACACATTGCTACCCTTGCTATTGCTAGATGAGGAAAACTATAAAAAAGGATAAAGACGAAAACAGTTGACATTATATCCAAGTATACAGCCATGCCTTCTGTTTTCATTACTTTCTCAGATATTCTTTAAAGTTATGTTTTTCTATATCAATTGCTCTTACATTTTTATTTATTTGTTCAGACGAATATTGTATGATCAAAACTTTTTTCGTTCTTATCTATTCTATTATAGTTGTTTTCAACATAATTTTATTAGTAGTGTTTTATTTGTTTGAGAACCCCACGAATTGCGAGCGATTAGCTCTTACTTCCTATGGGTAGTGGGCAGTTTTTTCGAGATTTTTTTCTGAGGAGACTTCAGCTTTCAGCTTAGTGCAATGCCTATTGAGTTAGCCTTCTAATCAGAGGAGGGATTAGTGAAGTATAGATGAAATGCTAGAAAGCTTCCATAAGATTGCCTCTATAAAGCGGCATGTTATCTACGAAGGTTTTCTTTTGCATGGGTGGTCTATCTATGTTTAATATAATTACATTGTTACTGGTGTTAATACGGTTAAAACCTGATTGTTGGATCTTTTTCTGTCTTTTTGATAACAATCTATTTTGAGTAGGAGACATTGCATATAACTGACTTTGCGTAGAAATCCTCTAAGAGACATTGCATGTAACTAACTGACTTTGCGTAGAAATCCTCTAGGAGACATTGCATGTAACTGACTTTGCGTAGAAATCCTCTAGGAGACATTGCATATAACTGACTTTGCGTATAAATCCTCTAGGAGACATTGCATGTAACTGACTTTGCGTAGAAATCCTCTAGGAGACATTGCATATAACTGACTTTGCGTAGAAATCCTCTAGGAGACATTGCATATAACTGACTTTGCGTAGAAATCCTCTAGGAAACATTGCATGTAACTGACTTTGCGTAGAAATCCTCTAAGAGACATTGCATATAACTGACTTTGCGTAGAAATCCTCTAGGAGACATTGCATGTAACTGACTTTGCGTAGAAATCCTCTAGGAGACATTGCATGTAACTGACTTTGCGTAGAAATCCTCTAGGAGACATTGCATGTAACTGACTTTGCGTAGAAATCCTCTAGGAGACATTGCATGTAACTGACTTTGCGTAGAAATCCTCTAGGAGACATTGTATGTAACTGACTTTGCGTAGAAATCCTCTAAGAGACATTGCATATAACTGACTTTGCGTAGAAATCCTCTAAGAGACATTGCATATAACTGACTTTGCGAAGAAATCCTCTAAGAGACATTGCATATAACTGACTTTGCGTAGAAATCCTCTAGGAGACATTGCATGTAACTGACTTTGCGTAGAAATCCTCTAGGAGACATTGCATGTAACTGACTTTGCGTAGAAATCCTCTAGGAGACATTGCATGTAACTGACTTTGCGTAGAAATCCTCTAAGAGACATTGCATGTAACTGACTTTGCGTAAACATCGTCTAGGTACAAAAGAATGGGCTTGAAACAAAAAACCCAATAAACATCGCTCTTATTTCCTCGGGATCGAAATAGAGAAATCCAACACACTGTTAGTTAAAGTGTTCATAATAAGACAAGTGGGAAAGAAACATCATGTGAAGGACATGTTACAATTTAACAGAGTGCACCACCATGGCAAAAGACAGGGGAAGTTGGAGGCCCGTTGCAGTCAACCTTCGTTGCGGAGACGGCACTTGATGATGATGATGAATAACACATAGGCCCTAATCCAAGAATATATTGTGTAGGACATTGTTCTTCAACCGATGTTGATATTTTTTTGGCAAAACATGTTCATTTCATTAATCTTGCCAGAACTATATAAGACGACATGATCAATGCCGCGAACCACGTTAAACCTCGCGCGAGTCAGGATTATTTGATTGTCTCACAAACCTCTCCCAGAATGTAGATCAGCAGTAAGCGTGTTAGTCACGATTTTAAAAAAACCCAACATAACAGTAATTAATATTAAACATAATATTTTTCTTTCTATTGGCAACAGTGAGGTGTCTGTGTAGTTTCCGGTACTAAGGCAGAATTGTGTATCTCTTCAAACGCAGTCCTTTGGACTCACGGGAAACTATCCTTCTAAAACAGTGGTTCTCAACCTTCCTAATGCCGCGACACTCGGTGACCCCCAACCATTAAATTATTTTTGCTGCTACTTCATAATATGTTTTCGGATGATCATAGATGATCCCTGTGAAAGGGTTGTTCGATACCCACAGTGGTCGCTATCCACAGGTTGAGAACCACTGTTCTAAAGCGACGTTACATGATTTTACCGTCATTTCCATTGATCACTCTGTCTATGCTTTGTGACGACAGCCAATGAATATTACGGGGAAAATCCGATAATGTCAATATTGAAGGATGATTCCCCACGAGTCCACACGATTGCACTTGACGAGAGACACGGCATAATGCATTCTCAAAGCAAAACACATTGTACTTTGGTTACCACAACGTTACTCTGTGGCTATCAGCCTAGCAACATGCTGCTTGCCAAGAGTATCACTCATAGCACGTCGTAGCTTCAAGTAACAATTCTAGGGGATGTCAAAACAAAAAATTCCATTGTGCAAGGTGTCCATTTAGTGACATGGGACAGATTTGAATTGAAGTAAAACGTAACGACATTTTACGTCATGATTTCCAACTACATTTAACTGTACTTCAGAATAACACTGCTATATACAGATGTTTCAGTATTTGATCTTCTTGTGTTGCATGCATGTTGTACATGGACGAATAGATCATCATTATGTGCCGTCTCAGCAACGAAGGTTGACTACAACAGACCTCCAACATCATGTCTCTTGTTTTGGTGATATACTCTGCTAGACTGTAAACTGTCCATCTTGTGATGTTACCCTCTCACTTGTATCTCTGCCTACCTCTTGCTTGCTTCCCTTTGACTTTACCCTAAAATAAGGTCTTCAATAACAAATAAAGACGAATAGATCAGATAACGTAATAGAGCTGTAATGTGAAAAACTACCCAAAATAAAACACACAATAGCAGTATATATTGTAGTCAGAAATACACAAGTTTGAGCAGCAATATTTTCACAACCTAGCTATTAATTTGACACCCTATATGAACAATATCTAGTCAACAAGTCGGGTTGCATGATAACATGGCTACTAGTGCGCATGTCGGCCTGGTATCTCTGACTTCAGCACCTAAACTTACTTGGGCAGGTGTATGGTTCTGTTCGATATTGGATTGGACTAAACAATCTTATTTGCCAGGAACAAAAGGACTAAGAAATCACTTACCAAGAAAGGAGGTCCATCATCAAAGCCACCAGGAAAGACGACCACCCACATCTTGAAAGAGCTGAGCAGGTTCTTATCTTGCACATAAGGACATGAAACAAGAAACTAAACAGCAACTCAAATAGACTAAGACTGGTTCCATCACGCCTGTGTCCATGTAGGCAGGTTGCACATACATCACAATCACATCTGTGTCCATGTAGGCAGGTTGCACAGACATCACAATCACGTCTGTGTCCATGTAGGCAGGTTGCACAGACTGCTCAGGCTACCTTTACTGAGCCTACATTTATTGAACGTATCCTGCAAAAGTGTATTTAACTAAACTATTTAAGAGAGGAACACTGGCCCACAGACACTGATATCCACAGAAAGCTGTATGGGAGCACGAGGAGCTTTCAAATAAGCAAGAATTTATCAATAAAACCGGACTTTCTGTGTAGATGTATCAAACTTCGAACGAGAAGAGGAAGAAGTAGGTAAACGCCATGATGCGATCCGTATCAGAACTCGCAACCACTAGAGCACACAGCGAACGGCTTAACCATTACGACAAGATCAAGTCATAAAGACAGAAGACAAGATAATTATAAGAGATATATCGCCTATGCCAGCTATAACCCGCCAAGGGAAATACAATAAATGCACTTTCACAGGGCAAATAAGGGTATAGACTGAAAAAAAACCCCCGTAAATTAATGTGTTGCTAGTAGTAAACAGGACATACTAACGATGAAAGATGTGGTTTCTTACTGCTAGTTTGTATTTTTTAAGCAAAAAGTGTGAAACCGTGATTGCTAATTATATTAGACTTAGGGTTGCTGTTAAGGTTAGATTTATGGTTAGCACTGGAGTTAACGTTAGGATGAGCACTAGTTAGCGTTATTCATAGAACTAGAGTTAATGTTCGGCTTAGTACTAGAGTTAGTATTAGGATTAATACTAGAGTTATGGTAAGTATAAATCACGGAGAATAAATCTTCTAAATCCACGTTATATGATTTTCCAGTAATGTTTATACCTTTAGATCACTATCAATATCAGGTGCCATGTCGGCTTGCGTAGGTTCTTCTTCTTTTTCTTTCGTTCACTTGATACATGTCTATATCTGTAATTCTGTCTCCTGAATAAAACTCACTGTCTTTTGTATTCCATACAGTGGTCCATAGAGCTTTGATTCCAGTGATGTCTCTTCTGGCCAATATGTCTGCCTCAGCATTTCATGCTCAGAACACTCTTGTAGTATATGTTTGGCACTCTGTGCTGCCTGTACACATGTACACATGGCCGTGTTGCCAATCTTGAACTTTATATACATGTGACTGCAGAGTCGGTTGTGTCCTGTTCTGAGGCGTAGAATTATAACTTGTTCTGATCTGTTCAAAATGTGATAGTCATCTTGTTGGTGTTTGTGGCTTTCTTATTGACTTGATCATCTGTGTTTTCTGATGGTAGGTGATTGGTACATCTGGTGCTGGCGTAGGTGATCATGGCTCTCCACACCTCTCTGTCTATTATGTATCAAGATCGTTGGAGTTTCCCCGCCGTACCAGGTTGTCAAACTAATATTTTCTCACGTTATTGCCCTCTGCGTCTGTTGCCTTCAATATTGCTTGTTGTTACTATAATCTCCAAACCTGTCTCATAAGGTGGTCAAAAATGAAGATTGTCTTTTTCTTACATTATTGATTAGGGTCCGTTTCGCATTTGACTCTTTCAACACTTACACATTAGTTTTTCTGGCAGTCCATGATATTCTCAGCATTCTTCAAAAGAACCACATCTCTACTGCCTCTAATTTCTCACTTTCCTGTTTGTTTATTGTCCAAGACTCGCATCCATATGTTAGTATAGGAGTTATATAGCACTGCAGAACTCACTTCCGCACCTCTACTGACAATGTCACATTACACAAAATATTTTTTTGATTTTTCTGAATGTTGTTTTTGCCTGTCCTATTCTGCTTCTTATTTCTGTTGAACTTCTTCCATCTGCTGTAATCGTTGTACCTAAATATTTCATTTGGTGGACATGTATCATTCACTTTGATCTCGCAAAATTATGTTATTTCATTTCTTTGAAATAACCATTACTTCTGTTTTCTTGATATTTAGGAAGAGGCATTTCTCTTTACTTTCTGTGATTACTACATTCATTAAATCTTGAACGTCTCCCTCACTTTTTGCAATCAGAACAGTGTCATCCGCATATCTCAAATTATTTGTCATGTCCTCCCACTGATATTCCTTGGATATCAACTATTGCACGCATTATGTTTTCACTGTATAAAGAGAACAGGTCTGGTGAAAGTGCACAACCCTGTCTAACTCCTTGTTTTATTTGTTGAAAAGGGCCAAACTGATTTCCAGTTCTTAATGCTGCTGTTTGTTGCCAGTACATATTCTTGATGATACCTTTAGGTATGTAAAATGATAAGTGCTTAATCAGATTTAAGATATTGTTCAGATTTACGCGTAGATTAGAGTCAATGTTCCGTTAGTTCTGTTTACTTTTAGCGTAGATTGGAGATCGAATCTTTCGTTGACTTTATTTACTTTACGCGTAGATTAGAACTGCTTAGCACTAGAGTTAACTTTAGGTTAAGTACTAGAGTTAGCATTAGGATTAATACTTGCGCTAACGTTATGGTTAGAATTGAAGGTTAGCTTTAGTGTTAAGACTTGGTTATAAAGCCAGAGTCAGACCATGTAAAAGATGGATCACAGAAATCAAAGAAGCCACAGGAACAAGCTTATAAACAGCGCACAAGAAGGCCATCTCCAGAGAACTCTTCCACCCCTGACGCTGCAAGGCAAACAAGGGACACAGCGTATAGATAGATAGATAGACTTGGTATAAAGTTAGAAATAGTGATATGGTTAGAGGTGATTTTTTTGACTTGATCTATTAGTCTTTGTAGTTCATTGTTCACTTTCTGTTAAAAGAACAGTGTCATCTGCATATCTAAGGTTGTTTATTATTTTCCCATTGATCTTGAGTCCTGGTATTTCTTCTATATTTTTAAAGATATTCTCTGTGTAGATATTAAATAGGCGTGGTGATAAAATGCATCCTTGTCTTACCCCTCTTCTTATTTCTATGTATGGTGAGTAACTGTTTTCACACCTTATTGATGCAGTTTGTTCCCAATATATATTCTAATCAATCTGATATCTTTTCCATCTATGCATATTTCTTGAAGACATTTGATTAATTTTTCATGTTGGACTCTGCCAAAGGCCTTGCTGTAGTCTATGAAGCAAACGTAGAAACTTTTTTGGGCTTATAAATATTTATCTATCACTAGTCGGATACTATGTATAGCTTTTCTGGTTCCTCTGTTTTTCCTAAAACCGAATTGGATAACCTAAGTAACTGGTCATGAACTAGAAGAAGATATGTAACCGTACACTGATTCAAGTTAGAAACGTATCTCAGAAACCCCCCCCCCCCCAATCGAATACGTCAATTTAATGTGTGTGTAACATTTTCGGTAACAATATTGTCATAAAAATGTTTACTCCGATATTTTTCAATCTGGCTCATTTATAAAATGTTATTTCAACTGACATCTCCCTATTCTGTTTTCTGTGAATCCACACATATCCACAATAAACACTCACAATTGGTATGATATAATGTTACTACCAATGTAAACAATTGAACATTGACTTGGTAGGCTATATATACATTTCTTGTTTGATAGCGGAACGTAAACATCGTCTAGATCAACAGTTCTTCTGTTTTCACTGCCGTGAAAGTCTGTTAAATAACAATTTATTGATCGGGTATTCAAAATATGTGTTTGAGAATCTCCACGAATTAATTGTCAGCTCGTTAATAACGGTTAGCAATATTTACCCTTGGCGACCTCGTTCATAATTTTAAATATATCAACAGTGTACACTGCACAACAAAAGTTAAAAGTAAGATCTTTAAAACATATTTCTTGTGCTCAGTAATACAATACCTTATTTTTTATGCAGCAAATAACCAAACGTTACAACGAAATATATCTCTGCAAGTTTTTCTTGATATTTGTGGACACGTATGATTCGCCTCTATCTAAACCGTCATTCCACCAAGGAGTTACACATAGTCCGCGGTCGCTTTCTTGCAGAGCACATATAACAATTCTTCCAGTGTTCAGTCCTTCTGAGAAAGTATCGCGAGCGTGGACAATAGGTGAAGAACCGCTATCATAGATAAAGAGGTCAGTCAAAATAAATGCTGGAGTGATCGTAGCGCCTTAAATATGACATGTGACCAATTATATATATATACTATTGAAGCATACATTTAGTGAACTCCGTGCTCCGCCTAATGTTTTATTTGATGTTTGAACTAGATTCATTTTATAATCTTGTGATTGGAAGCGCAGAGAAGTGTATGACATGCGCTTTCTCATTTGTTTCTGACGACATCATCAAACTGACGTTCATCTGATCCTATCTTTATATTTATGCATTACATTAATATTGTAATATCCCTTCATTTCTATTTCTCAAGAACATGTTATAACTAATTCTAATGGTATTGTTTCCTCGAATGTAATTTTGGGTCCCAACGGTGATTGATGTTGACGTTGATCTTATTTTTGATTGACTGACATGTTGATGATTTCATCCTGGAATCCGTATCTTCTTAAACTATTTATACATTGAGTATACTAAAAAAGATGACTTTAGCAGAAAAGAAATAAATCTATATTGTTGATATGCACACTACAAGCATTCGACAAGATTAAACTTTCCTTATTGCTTGTTTTCCTGTGGTAGAGTGCAGGGTGGCTTTCTATGGGCTGTACGATTAATGGGCTACAAGATTAAACATACAGAAATTATCCACTATCATTTATATATATATGTAAACAATAGACAATCTGAATATTTGTAATTATGATCAAATAATGGCCGTGTGATTATAACGCCATTCTCAGACCCTTTAGGTCCCGGCTTCAATCCACGGTTGTGACAGGATTTTTTTCTTTTGGTAGTACAGTCAATATTATTCATGTACATATCGCGGAGTCTGGTATGGCAAACCGGTCTTTATTTCCACAGCCCATAGAAAGCCTCCCTTACACTCATTCACAGGAAAAGATGGAGTAACGGAAGTTTTAATCATGAACGTATATTGGTAATAAGCAGCAGGTGTACGAGTAGATAATCAAATTAGAATATTTTAACAGACTGAAGAAGGAGTAAGAATAATACATGTATGTTTTCACCACATTTGTTCTCCATGTAGAATCAAAAGACTTTGTGAGCAATTGATAGCATTCCATGAATGATGCTATTGTGGACATAACATACATAACTGATATGGTTATGGTTATAAATAACTGCTATGGTTAAACAATAACTGTGAAAACAAAGGTATCAGTTTAAACAAAAGAAAACAGAAATAATGGTCGTATCAAAGAGACATACACCACCAAGATGCAACATAATAATTAATAACACAAAATTAGCACAAGTTGAAAAAGTGAAATATCTTGGCACCCTGTTAACATCAGAAGGTAGATGCTCAAGTGAGATAAAGAGCCGAACAGCACAAGCCAAATCAGTATTCCAAAAAATGAGAACCATTTTTTGCAATGGAAGTCTATCAATGCAGCCCCGAATTCGAGTACTGAGATGTTATAACGAACCAATTCTTTTTTATCAATGTAAGGCATGGACTGTAAACTAGAAAATTCAAAGCGAATTAGAGACTACAGAAATATGGTTTCTGAAAAGAATGATGATAATACCATGGACAGCCAAGAAAACTAATGCAGATGTTTTCATTGATGCTGGCGTAAAAAGATCAATCATATCAAACATTAGAGGCAGACAGTCAAAGTTTCTAGGGCATGTGCTGAGAATACAGCTTGAACACTTAATAACCACTGGAAAGATCAAAGGGAGAAGAGATAGAGGTCGACAAAGAGAAAAGTTACTAGATGGGCTTGCATCGTGGCACAGTAGAAGCTCACCAACCGAGCTTATTGACAACACAAGAGACAGAGAGTCGTGGAAAAACATGATCGCCTATGCCAGTCGGCTTGGCACTTGATTGATTGAACATAACTACTTGAGTCGTGCAGACAACACTGTTTTGATTGCCAAAACAGAATCTTGGACAATAAATAAGTAGATGAAAAGAGGAAGGCATCAAGACAACACATGCAATCACAATGATGATTTTCGTTTTCACAGGAGACAGGTTGTCAACCCAGTACTAAACTTTCCGTAGTGGCCTCCTACGACATGCATGGAAAGAAGACAGTGACCTCATACTTTGTTACTTTAACTAGGGGTCTAGTCCTCGCTTTCCATATGGTAGGTAATGAAAATCTAGCCACGACATGCCCGAAAAAATGACAGTGAGCCTATACTTTATTACATGAACTAGAAGTCCGGTTCTAGTTTTCCACATGGTTGATAGTGAAGATATAGCAAAACCAACATAATCTGTAGCGCAGAAGAAGTAGAGGAAGTTATCAAGAAATAATTGAACCTTCCGTTGAGATAAACACCATGTGACCTCGCAACATGGGTGAACAGGTTTTCCTATATCAGTCAGTCCACTTCACATATAGCGGATACGATTTTAGCCCAATGCTCCACCCTCAGCGTATGTATTGGCTAGATTTGTCCAGACATATTTATATACAGACAAGAACAGAACGAAGGCGCAATGCTCCATTCTCCTTTAAATGTTCGTGATCTTCCAGAAATGTATATACCAGTATGAAAGTCGATTGCTGTGTGCATTATAAATAATACATACATTTGATCATCATCATATTCTTTAAGAACGTGGTCTTCCTTATGGATTCTCTGTAGACTCCGAGATTCTGGCGAGTTGACCTGCCACAGCTAGAAACATTATTAAGCGGTCTGATATATCACTGCACCATCATCGTCGTGGGCGCTCTCTTCCCCTGTTACCGTTAATTCTGCCCTCAGCTTTTAATCTTTCCATGTTGTTTTGTCTTGCTGGTTGGCATTGTGATACATTTGCCCTTCTGCAGGCTGAAAATATCCAACACAATCTAGAGGTGATAAGTGGACATAGAGTCTGTAAAAATCACAATGTTTTCGGCTTCTGATGGAGAGGTATTACATGTGGTCTTGAAGTGGTACCAGACAACATCTGATAGAGAGCTATTACATGTGGTCTTCAAGTGGTACCAGGCAACATCTGATAGAGAGCTATTACATGTGGTATTCAAGTGGTACCAGACAACCTCTGATACAGAGGTATTACAGGTGGTCTTCAAGTGGTGCCAGGCAACTTCTGATGGAGAGGTATTACATGTGGTCTTCAAGTGGTACCAGGTAACTTCTAAGGCTGTTACGCACATATGATCCCTCCCCCCTAAAAAATATTAACAAAATTAAGCTTTCTTGTTATGATGTTGTTAAAGAGCCAGCCTTCTTCGTCGTTTATTGATCTTAATATTTCTTGATTTGTCTTTTAGCTGTCCATGGTATACGTATAATTCTTCAGTACCATCTCGTGTCGAAAATGGACGTCAGTCAGGGCTCAGGATGCAGTGCAAGAACTCGCCCAACTACACTCGAAACCACAAGACATAATTATATACAAAGATGAATCTGTTAGCAGAAACACAAATAAAAGCTATTGGGTTTTGTTGCCTACAGAAATGGCGTGAAGTTGGTTGAGAAATCTTCAGCATATTCTACTGTCACATCGAGCATGAGGATGGAGATAGAGGGAGTTACAGCAGCTCTTAATTGGTTGATAACTGATACATCAACACACGCGGTAATACTCACAGACTCTCAAAGCATGTTGCGCAAGATAGAAAAGTTCATGCTAAGAAAAGAATGGTGGGACTTATTGAACAACTCAGTTGTCCAAAGCATTACACGGATATTCTGCCCTAGTCATGCTGAGGTCAGAGGAAACGAGAGAGCCGACTTACTGGCAGGCAATGCGGCGATAGACGGCACATTGCTGAGAAGAGATATAGCAGATTTAATAAAGGCAGTAATAAATTCATTTCAAGATGCAGATGATGTCAATGAGGTTGAGAACGTACACATACAGAGAATGTTAGAAATGGGAGTATTCAGAGGTGAGGGGAGGAAAAGTAAATTTTTTGGAAAGTCCCGAAGATACACAATCAACACCTGACCGGAACTATGAGTCTACATACACTGGGATGGCTGCTGGAGAGCGGAGCACTTATGGGAATGTCCCGCGTGCTGTGAAGCCAGTTTCTAATCAAGAAGAATCATGTCGAAAGCAACGACATCACACATATTGCCACGTGAAATCCGCATGTTCTGGTCATCCATAGTTTGGCAATGTTGCTATTACTTTGAAAATGGTTTTTAAATTGGACAAGTTTCAATGTCGCCATTGTGATTTTTCTCTTGATTTCTACAGCCCAGTCTCCTGAGCTATTTATGTTTGTGCCTAGATAAACCACATATCTTGGTTAAAAACGCATTATTTTGATTGGCGAAGAATCGTCGAATTCGTGCAACCCAAGTGTAGTCAAATTTTATGTCAGCTACACAAACCTGGTTCATACTTCGCTTGCTACATGCTTATTTCTTCAAGAATTATCGCTGTTTTATACAATATTGTTAAATTTTAAGGTAAAATGTTATAAAGAAAAACACCTGTAACATATTTTTCATGATATAGCCATCAACTCATTATTCTTTTGGTTGTATTGCTTTTATGATTTAAAAAACATCTCAACCTCACACAGATACCTTCTATTGTTGTCAATTCTGTAAAAGAACATTTTGTGCGCGCATTGGACTTGCTAGTCATTTTTAAACGCACTATTAACTTTATTATTTTATTATTTATTGTTATTATTTTTATGGTTTAGTTTTTGGTCATCGTCGATCACGACGGAAGAACATCATCATTGCTTTTCTGAGCTGTAGATTATCATTTTTCTGTGAACGGAAAGGATGTACCTTTATAACATGGAAGATAACGTGCAGCGGTATTTGAACCATGTACCATGACCGTCACAAACTCTACTCTTTACATCGCCGCCATATAGCCTAACAAAGAGTTGTGAAAGTAACAAGTTATGGAATACTGTTGTCGCTAACTTGCAATGTTGTTATGATTCCACTCGTATTTCATCACTAAAATATCATGTTCTTACTTTCAGATTCGACAGCCCATGTTGACATCTATGGCATGTGCTGCTAAAGGCTGCAGTGATGGCACTCGACATCTTGTGTGCCTTTATGACAACAGGGTGGACCGGGTGTACAGGAACTCTGCATATGCCGAGAGCAATCAAGCGAATAGACGTGGTCACTGGCAACATAATTTATTAGGATGACAAGTCTAGATATGTTATAAATAAATTTATTCTACATTTTTTACAATTATAACTTAATACCTGCTACCGGATTGTTTAAATATTTATAAGAAAAATAAGACAATAAAGTTGGAAAAATGTGTAATGTTGCTGGAATATTATTTTAAGAACTAAGATAAACGATAATAAATGCATACACATCTAAATAAACGTTTAAACAGGTGTACACATATACACAAACGCACATACTTACATTTTTCGGCTTTGTGGCTGAGATGCAGTGGGTACGTCTCCCATAATTTATAGTACCAGGCTTGTAATGAAATTTAAGCAGCTATGCCACAGAATTGTTCAAATTAAATACTACAATTACAACCTATAGAGCATCATGGATGAACGATATCAGTACAGCTAAAGTAAAATAATCCATGATCATGGAACTCAGCCTAGCACGTAAATGTGGCAACAGTAGAAGTGGTGCACAGTGGAGTATCCTGGTAAGGAGAGATACATGTTTCTGCTACTTAAAATGAATGTGTACTTATATTGAACACATTCCCATTTTCATTTAGAATCCAACTATTAAATTATATACACAAAAATAATTGGTTGAATCCTAGTTCAAGTCACCGTTGTGCTATAAATAGCACACTGTTGTCTCGGATTTCCGTGTAAAACCAATGAAATTATCGAAAGTAATGGATGCCGTGACGTCATATCTCCCGAAACAAACGACATCAAGCACACTTATAATTGCAATTTTAATATTACTTTATTATTTCATTTATAACTGATCCTAACCCTTGCCCCCATCCCTGATGTAAATACTAATACGAAATTATTATGCCTTTTCAATTAATATACCTTAATTTTAAATACAAATTCTATTAATCACGCTGCAAAAGTCAGGTAATACCTCGAAAGTAGAACAAAGGCCACAGTGGAGAATCAAACTAGGATTCAGCCAAATAATTATTGGACTTGAAGAAACACATTGACTGAGTTGTTTATATAATTTCAGTTACATAACATAAAACTGAACACAATGAACACGCCTGGCTCGCTCTACTATTTTGTCTATAAAAAAATTTATTGTAGCGTCAAAACGATTAGACAGAGTAGCCAATGATGTCATCAACTTGTGCTCCCGAAAACACCAGCACAACAGTCCTTGACAATTACCAAAAACTAACTATAGCTATCACATTTGCAGTGGAAAGCCAGCAGAACATTAATTTATCATTATGTGCTGTGCTGTGTGGCGTGTGTGAGCATGTATTATTTACATCATTATGAATTACATTTATTTATGAATCTCTCATAATATTAGACAAGATAAAAATGTACATAGTAATTGTTGGTTGGTTGATTTATGATCAAAAGGTCCATGTCCTCGTGTTCTTTGACACAATGTCGTTGTGTTGATATATGCACGGGTTTGTGAGCCGTTGTCATTGAAGAAGAAATATTTTCCTGATGTCATCCAGAGCTGGACATTCAGAAAGGTGGTGGTCGATAGTTTCGTATGGATGAGTGCACAGCTGGCATCCTGAAGTGTGTTGTGGTTGTATTCTGTTCAGGTCTTAAGATATACATGTTGTGTCTGAAGTCAGAAAATGAAAAGATATCTGGTCTTTCTCTCCCAGGAGGTTGATGTTGTCTTGAGAATTTGGGCTGGCCATTAATTTGTACATGTCTCTACCAGTGTTTTCCACGGCCCATCTATTCAGTAACTTTTCCCCACATATTTCCACATATTTAAATTCTCTCTTTTTTTGTTTTGCGTTCGCTCCATTGTAACCAGCACTGATATCCGTGCGATTTCCGCTTTGAGCGTGATTACGTTGTGCCACCGTTATTCGCCTTGTAGGCCTAGCACATCCGATTTCGGCATGCCTTGACAATTCGGATGGCTACCCTAGCCTGTTACAGCCTCCATATCTGTCTCCAGGCACGCGTGTATCTGGTGACTCTTCGCCCAGACAATTTTTGCTCTCGTCTGTCTCTCACGAGGTGTTCCACTGTCTATGAACTTGCCTCGTGTAATTGGACGTACTGTGCCTGTGCCCATCGGGTACGGAACCGTTTCTCAT
The DNA here is from genome assembly GCA_034231615.1 of Meghimatium bilineatum. NCBI lineage: Eukaryota > Metazoa > Mollusca > Gastropoda > Stylommatophora > Philomycidae > Meghimatium > Meghimatium bilineatum. The sequence continues at coordinate 47,763,388 of CM067320.1, read as the reverse complement.
CCGTGAGCCTGGTTCCTTAAGGGGAAGAACTCAACAGAAGAGTTAGACCCTGGCTCTTTCGCCCTCTTATCCGAGGTGTCATTCACCGACATCGTGTACCCCTTGTCCAAGTTCGAGTCTCACACCATACGTTTGAGAGCAAGGCGTTCTCGAGCTGAGCGACCTTGTCCCAATAGCGTCTGAACCCATCAGGTACTGAACCCTTTCTCTCTGCAAGTGTATTTCCGGTATAGGAAATCTTGACAGTAGAGTTGGGCCAGGACTACCATCATTGTCCCTTTCTTGCCTAAGCCCATCGGGTACGGAACCCATTCTCTTCGCGAGCATATTTCCGGTTTAGGAAGGCTCGACATTAGAGTTGGGTTAGGTCTTATTGTTTTTCGGAACGCCAATGATTGGGTCTTGGTCTCCGTCTGTAAGGAACACAGGTAACTAGAAGCTCGGCTCGAGCTGATGGAGCTTGTAGTTCCCCTTTCCTATGAACTTTTTTACTTTCTATTTGCAGTTCGCGCTGCCCTCTAGCGCTGTTCTGCACTTTCATTGTTGCATTGTACTCAGTATGAAATCTGTTTGTCTCTCGTCATTCATCTACCTTTACGTGCATTTTACATTGACCGCCCCTCCAATGTTCGGACTGGACGGACTAGCTTCACTGTATGTTGACAGTGTCGCTATATGTGGTGATGCTGGTGGTGTCGGAGATATTGCCTGTATCTTTTGCAGTCAAATCTCTTTCTATCTGCCATCTCCACACTCTCGGACACGATCTCCAAATGATTTGGCCAGAATCAGCTCGAGCTGCTGTATTTCTGTTTCCAGGGTGCATCGCGAGGAGGCACATTTGGGATCTTGGTTATCTGCTAACCCTGGGTCCGCCTAGAGCAATGCGTTCCCGTTGCACCCCTTAAATTCTCTGATAGCGTATCTGAATTGCCATTGCCAGATGTGTTTGTGTGTTCAAGAATCCGCTAAAACATTATTGATATAATTGATGTAAGTACCTGGTTGGCATGGTGATACATTTGAGCAAGTTCAGGCTGAAAATATACATCACATTCTAGAGTTTGAGGGTGTCTGTAAAAGTCATGATGTTTTGGACTTCTGATGGAGAGGTATTACATATGATCTTCAGGTGGTACAAGAGAACTTCTAATTATGTTATTTTCGCTTTATAGTTAGAACATATCTCCCCACAGACACCAAACTCCTCATCATATGTTTTGTCTGGATATTCTATATAGACAACATAACTTCCTTTGATGGTGGCTTTAAATCTAGCCCATCAGTATAAACATGATTCAATTGCTTTGGGTAGGTGTCTTAGTCTTTGGGCCGCACTTTCAACAATTTCATGGCACTACATTAATGTTAGGTCATGAGCATACAGGGCTTTGTCATCTTTGATATCCTTAGCGCACATTATTTCATTTATGTTAACGAGAACGAAGGTATAGTTCAAAGCAGAACCCTGTGGTATACCTTCCTCTAGAACCTGATCATAAGCATGTTATGTCAAAGAAGATGGCTTCAATGTGTTTTTCGTTTATTTTACTAGAATCAATTATATTTTCGGTGTCAACCTAAATAGTTTGTCTTCTGTCAGCTGCCTTTTCTGAAGTATGCCTGTTCATGCCTGACGTGATTTCTCGAGGAACCAGTAAAATAGCACATTAACCATTCCTTAAGAAAATTTGCCGTGACACGATGTTAATAATATGGGGGTGGTAACATATGGGTTAATCTGGGGGATATTTACGTTCATGATAGGAAAAATCTGTGCATTTCACAATTTTTAGCCAGTATTCAAATTCTTCAAGCAATATTTATTAGCTTAAGGACTACGCCTTTCTCTAGTTTGCCCATGTGTCTTAATATTTCATTATAAATTGTATCCGATGCAGGAGACTTTCTTGGCTTAAATTTCTTCGGCTCTTGTTGGAGTTCCTGCATACTGAATTTATTTTGAAATATGGATGAGCTAGTAGCATGGACCTTGTTTTGCCGCATCAGTTAGTACAGACAATTCTTGTCTTCATCGGAAATATGTTCTACTCTGTTCACACTGGCAAAAAAGCGATTGAAGAATTCAGACTTTTTTATGGTCTATAGTAATTGTTCTTCTTCCACCCATCACAAGTTTACAATTTATTCTTTATATCCCAAAACAAATTGTTGATCAATACACAGGCTTTTTTACAATTGGTCATGTGATCTAGGTTAGCGCAAGTTTCTTCCCAGTTGTCAGTTTTTTTCGCGTCCATTGCTATCAGTATTAATGATTTATTGCAAATGACATGTTAAATTGCTTCTTGTGATAGTGCGATATAAAGGGGGGCTTCTCTTGCTATTCTACGTTAAAAAATACCCGCTTCTATTTGTTTTAATTGTAAAGTAGTTTATACGATCTTCTACTTCTCGTTGGGGTGCTATGTGATGTTGCGTTGAGGGTAGCTTTTGCCACATCAGTAGTAAATGTATCCACATCATTGCTGATGATAATACAAAGCAGGAAATCCGATGTTTCTTGGAATTGTTTCCAGTCTGCTTTCCTAATGTTTCTAGAGTTTTCTGTTTGAAATATGCGTTATATGATGTATTTATGTGGTGAGGATGGATGTATGGTCACTTCAAATGTAGTCAAGAATTTCTAGAGAGCAAGAGTCTATTATATCAGATGCACAGATAAGTCAAATCGGGTCGATTGAGAGATGAATAGCACCTATGCAAAAGTGGTGGTACATACTTTGTACTATGACGGACTGACATGTTTGTTGTTTCACAGAGCGAGATTTTACATATATATTTCTATTTTATTTCGATCCTGGTAATCCAAATGGGGTGAGTGCTCATTAAGGGAAACTGTAATAAGCACTGTTTTGAGAAATCGTGTTAAATGATTTCCAGTAAGATACATGCTGTCTGAAGTGGATTGTACCGCCTGGAGAGTACTTTACTACAGATGTTAATGTCTGTGTACTTTGTAGATTGTGTATTTTCCTCCAGTGTATAAGACTATGCATTTCTATCGGATCGACTGTTAGATTGGTGGCATGAATCTGAGTGTCATTTCTGATATACTTCATTATGACACTGCAGTTGGTGCACTCACAGGCATAGCTGGTATACCCTGACACATTTACATAATACTAAGTCTTTCTATTCGCTAAACCCTTTATTATCTTACAGCGTCAGGGGTAGAAGAGTTCTTTAGTGATGACCCTCGCGTGTGCTGAGTATATTGTAGAATTTATTGCCTCTTTTATTTCGGTGGTCCATCGTTTTCGTGGTCGGCCTCTAGCTCTGCCTTAACTGTATGTGTACAGCATAACTTGCTGTGGTATGCTGTCTGGTGGTGGTAGTCTGTTGATGTGTGCAAACCATTTGATCTGTATTAAGTCATACATTAAATTTGTAATTTCCTTCCAACATTAGGTGTTCGCTACTTGTATAGATAGCACTCATGGAAGATACGCCACTTGTATAGATAGAATTCATGGAAGATACGCCACTTGTATAGATAGCACTCATGGAAGATACGCCACTTGTATAGATAGCACTCATGGAAGATACGCCACTTGTATAGATAACACTCATAGAAGATACGCCACTTGTATAGATAACACTCATGGAAGATACGCAACTTGTATAGATAACACTCATAGAAGATACGCCACTTGTATAGATAACACTCATGGAAGATACACCACTTGTATAGATAACACTCATGGAAGATACACCACTTGTATAGATAGCACTCATGGAAGATACACCACTTGTATAGATAACACTCATAGAAGATACGCCACTTGTATAGATAACACTCATGGAAGATACACCACTTGTATAGATAGAATTCATGGAAGATACGCCACTTGTATAGATAACACTCATAGAAGATACGCCACTTGTATAGATAGAATTCATGGAAGATACGCCACTTGTATAGATAGCACTCATGGAAGATACACCACTTGTATAGATAGCACTCATGGAAGATACACCACTTGTATAGATAGCACTCATGGAAGATACACCACTTGTATAGATAACACTCATAGAAGATACGCCACTTGTATAGATAACACTCATGGAAGATACACCACTTGTATAGATAGAATTCATGGAAGATACGCCACTTGTATAGATAGCACTCATGGAAGATACGCCACTTGTATAGTTTGACATTTTATACTAAGAAACACAATCAAGACAGAGTACCACCCTCACTTTGACGGTTTCACAAAAAAAAACTATTATGAATATCCACAAAAAACGAACATGTTAGCTCTTATTATTAGGTAAATACACACACACAGACACACGCACGCAAGTACCATACATTATCAAAGACATATTTATATATGTATCATACGTGATACGATAGACGAAAAAACATACATATATGTATGTATGCACGTATATATATATATATATATATATATATATATATATATATATATATATATATATATGTAAATATACGTCTATATTTGCAGACAAAAAAAACAAAAACAACAACAACACCGCTACATACTTCTACTCGTACACACCCATATACATGTAAACATATATGCACTTGTATAATGAAAACACATCATGTATATGACATTTCTTCATAACTACTGTTGTATTTTTTTGTATTTAAAAAAAAAATACAAATATACATCGAGAACCTTGGTAGCCGAGTTGCTAATGAACCGGCTTTCCTATCGAGTGTTTTTAGATTTAAGTTCCAGTTCAAATGGAATTATTTTAAATACCGGTGGCTCCTAGGGACCAAACCTAAGGAAATGGATATCAGAGCAGTTATGCTTGATAACAGTCTCTAACTCCTGCATGGAGCACAAAGTCAACTTTTGAATATCTGCATTAAAAAAAAACAAATTGAATGGGCTGCCGGAAAAGCGACGAAAATTTGCCTAAAATTAGCATTGTTTGAATATGTTAAATACCGTGTTTCTCTGTCAGAAACGCTCTTGCATTGACCAGTTAAATATGAAAGAAGCAGCAGAGAGCCCTCACCCCCCCCCCCCCATCTCCACGCACAAAAACATTATAGGCACATAGCATTAAAGGTCGAGCCATTCAATATATTTCCACAATCATCCACACATCTGAAACGAACAATCGCAGGAGGACTCGCGTGTTGATGCGCATATAGTGTGCTACCATCACGACTCTAACGAGTTTATTCGTTTGTGAAAGGACTTCTTTCTTCCAATATATATATCTTTGTGGGAGAATGCAAGAACCATCCATTTCTTTTTATTATTGCAAGCCATAAAGGTTTATTGCTGCTTATACCATCTTTCTCCTCCCATCTCTATTGCCAGTCTCTACTCTCCAATTTCTGAAGCTTAGCACTTGTAGGTCTCCCTTTACATTATCCATTCATTGTCCTTCTTGATATTCCTCGATATTCTTATCTATACTTTATTCACCAATTTATTACTCTGACATTCTTTACACTTTATTCATGGCGTAACCATCTATGTCTGTCTGCTTTCAAGATGCCTACTTTTGGTGGTGCTTTATATAGATGAATGGTTTTTTTCTCTTTACTAGCCATAAGTGAAAACGTTCAGTAAAATGGCGCGGAATGACAGTTGTGTAATTTCTACTTGTCGATAAGAGTAGTTTCAGAGAGGAGATGGACGCCACCGAGTAAATTTCTGCACAATAAAACTAACTGATTCTTAATTAGAAACCAACCTCATAGAACACTGACCATGTTCATAACTGTTTCGCTCTCTGTTCTAGTAACGATCCGTGAGTCTACATACTCAAAGTCTCAGTGTTGATTATGTAAACTTTAATTTCTGTTAGGAGCACTTGTCTTCCTTCATTTTTTGGCAATCCATTTTTCTCCTTCTTTGTATTTGTAAGTTATTACCTAACACATCGCCTTCTGTCATCTTTAGTAATTCCATGATTGCCTATATTATATCGAACCTATCGTTTTTTAGAACTGTTTAATCAATCACACCATTGCCAACCAATAAGGTTTTTTTTCTCTTTGCTTCTGACCATGCATGGCCGGAGTAAATATATCCATGTAATACTTTGGGAATCAAACTGTTCAGTAGCATAACCCACTCTCTTCTGAACATGCACCTTTCTCTCTTCAGTAGTATACTTGAGAATATTACTGATTGAGCTGGTCTTTCATTGACAGGGTGCCAGCCGTCACTGTTTCAATTTCTTTTTTCATCCTCGATGTGGTAGGAAAGTAAACAGACTGTTTCTCAGGTAAACAGACTTTTTCTCAGGTAAACAGACTGTTTCTCAGGTAAACAGACTGTTTCTCAGGTAAACAGACTGTTTTCCTGCACTCTTTATTGTCATGACCGTACAAATAAATTCAAGTAGGAAGCATGAGGATAAATAAAAATATATCGGAAGGGAATAACGGAACCAGGTCCGTTCTAGCAGCACCGAATCGCCTTGAAACTCAAGTAAACAGGCTTTCCGTACTTGACCTACAGCATTTAAAAAAAAAATGATCTCGTCAAGACATTCAATCTTTTTTCTTTTTTAAACTCAAGTCACCGAGAACTGACCAGTCGAGAAAACGTTAAAATGCCCTCCAGAATAGGGCATTTTTTCTTTTCATGTTTACGTTTTAGCTGCATAGCCTATTGTACAGTCGATAGCCACGGCGTTATTGTACAGAGTAGTAGTCACTATTGGTTAAATTAAAGCATGATCTTGTCTACGATATTTGTTGTCGTACCTGAATGAGGGGGGCATGTCTAGCAAGTATCTTACGGCTGTGAGGAAAGCATATTTAGTATACGGTAGCACTGCTCGCGAATTCTCAAATTATATTATTTTCAAGCTAATCACTTGTGTCTGTGACATTGTGAGAAAACCGAGGCCATAAGCGATAGCATATAACACTAGCGTTTGTGGCAGCAGAAGAAAAAAAATGACTTGTTTCTTGTCTGCAGCTGGCATAACTTTGATAGCATGAATTCCATTTTTGATTTCTTAAGCAAGTTGTCAATATGTTTGCTGAAAGAGACACTTCAGACGAAAGTTATTCCTAGATATTTCAAGTAGTATTAACTATCAATAATTCAGTCTATACCCCTGACAGATAGCACAATGTCTGTGACTAGATTGTTATTTAAGGAGAACCAAACGACCTTTACCTTCGAGGAATTAACAACAACTTTATGGGTAGTTCACGCGTGACCTGTGACATTACTATAATACCCCTGTACGGAATTAATTAGGACTTCATTCGGTACCTTTCTGATTATTAACATGCCTTTAGTTAGTCACTATGTAATTGAAGTAGCATGCCAATGTTAGCCAAAGCGGATCAACGAAATGAACGGAAATTACCAAAATTGGTCGTTCAAGTTATGTTTACGTTCTCCGTGCACATGCCTTCTATACTGGACACGTTCATGAGTTCACCAATAATGACAGTTTGTCTAATTTTCTCTGTATACCACCAAGATTAAAGTTCTGACTCTGCATACCTTGTATAACAAAATGGTATCACCGTACATGGCATGTTATGTGCCTTATTATTATTATTGTTAATACCACCAATGATTAAAGTTCTGACTATTATTATTGTTATTATTATGCGTAAATAATCATCTGTAATGTAATCAAACATTTTTTGTTTTAAATTAATTATACGGACATAAATGTATTAAAATATTATATTACGTTATTTATTACAATATATTTATAATTATATGCATTGTAGATAGTTCTGAGCGATCAAGTCTCATCACACATATTTTCTGAGTAATCCATAAGGGTTTAGATGTTCTTTTTATCCGATCTTCGAATTACATCCTGTTAATCTAAAGGTGTGTGATAACGAAAGCAGAAAATTGAAATATTATTTGTTTTATGGTTAGAGAATTCATAATTTTAACTCTATTTAAACTCTCGAACACAAGCTGGAACTCCAATCACTACTACGCTTAACGGCAAGAGTAGATCACAAACCACCTGGGGAAAGACAATAGACTATTAAACTCTGTTCGACTTTCATAGATTTTACCGATTGTCACAATAAACGTGCTCTAAATCATTATATTTACATAATGTGACAGAACAGTTGTGATTGCATCCTCGTGAACAGCACCGATTGTCACAATAAACGTGCTCTAATCATTATATTTACATAATGTGACAGAACAGCTGCGATTGCATCCACGTGAACAGCACCGATTGTCACAATAAACGTGCTCTAATCATTATATTTACATAATGTGATAGAACAGTTGTGATTGCATCCTCGTGATCCATGTACTGCGTATCGTGTTCTTTAATATAATTAAATGCCTGTACAATTAGAATAGACGACTTATGTAAGCACTGCTTCCACGATTACCATGGAAAGCCCATGAGTACACATGTTAGATGAATTCTGCGACTCTCCCATAGAAAACATAGGACAGATATGTAAGTAAAAATAAAAAAGAGATGCACAAATGTCCACTGGAGTCATTACTTTAAATAGTGAAATATCAAAGACTTGCGCTGCTTGGATATGCATGCCGATACGATTTCTTGTGAGACGAGTCTACAGGGACAAGCCGAAGGTAGAAGAAACAGTGGAGGGCAAAATAGAAGCACGAACAGACAACATCAAGATTAGACAGGTCAAGATTTTTCCTCACTCGTCTGCATCATTTAATATAGAAATTGTTGGAGGGACGATGTGTGCTGGTGAATCCAATGTGGTGCCCTTGCGAAATTGACGGGTTATGTGTTTATGTGTTTACATGATAGTAAAGTAAAGTAAAGTAACCCATATCATTTATTAATGCCATAGGGGTGTGAGATGTTAGCGATCTCACATTTCAGTAGCTCTGCAAATGAGGGCGGTAGCCATCTCCTCCTCCTCGCAGTCTTTACTTCCCGGATTAAAGCGGTACCCATTTAAGGCTGGGTCGACCCGGTAGCCGTTGCGATCTGAAAAACATTCCGCGTCATCTGGGGAATGAACCAAGGACCACTCATATGCGAAGCTAATGCGCTAACCACTACGCCAACGCGGCTTACATGATAGGATGGAAAGCCAATTGAGGTGCCATGTAGTAATGGGAATTCAGCTTCAAGCAGAGTACGAGTTAAATTAATCAATATGGCACTTCATGCAGCTATATATATATATATATATATATATATATATATATATATATATATATATATATATATATATATATATATATATATATATATATATATAATCTCTATAAACCACAATCTGTATTCCATAGTCTTCTATGTTTTTATTATCACCTACTGGTTTTATTTAGTCAGTGCATTGTCTATTCACGAGTCAATTTTAAATGTAACATTGTGTTATAAAGCATGTTCTGTTCACGATTAGTTATTTCAAAATGTTGTGTTATTTCCATTATTTGTTATATGCTTGGTTATATTAATTGTTGTGCTATACGCTTGGTTATATTAATTGTTGTGCTATACGCTTGATCATTTCCATTGTTGTGTTCCATGGTTGGTTATTTCCATTGTTGTGCCATACTCTCTGTTATCGCCATTGTTGTGTTATACGTTTTGTTACTTCCATTGTTGTGCAATATGCTCTGTTATCTTCATGTGTTGTGTTATAAGCTTTGCTATTTTCATTGTTGTGTTCCACTCTTGGTTATTTACTTTGTTCTATTATACGCTGTGTTATTTCTATTTTTGATTTATACACCGCGTTCTTTCCTTATTTGTGTTCCACGCCTGGTTATTTCCATTGTTCTGTTTACTCTTGGTTATGTCAATTGTTCTATTATACATTTGTTATTTGTATTGTTGTGTTTCAGGCTTTGATATTTCTATTATTGTTTTATACGCCTTGTTATTTCCTTTGTCGTGTTATAATGTAATTATTGACATTTCTATGCCACGCGCTTGTCTATTTCCAGTGTTGGGTTATACTTTTAGTGATTTCCATTGTTGTGTACCACATTTGACTATTTCCATTGTAGTGTTCCACGCTTAGTTATTTCCATTGTTGTGTTTCATCTTGGCTATTTACGTCGCTTTATTATATGCCTTGGTTATTTCCACGGTAGTGTTATGAAGTATTATTTACCCTATTTGTGTTAAACTCTTGGTTACTTACATGCATACGCGAACAATGTGCGTATGGACCAGGTTTTATCAGAGCGCCGGAGTTTATGTTATTATTTACATGTGTTTATTCAATTGAGAATGATTTTAATTGAATTAATATGTGGTAAGTATTGTTCAATAAATATTTATGATGTTACACTGCTGTTTTGATATTTGTATTGTACATAATGTTATTCATTATTTTTACATGTATTATTTGTGCATGTATTATTTGTACATTTATTATGTTTACATTTATTATGTTTACATTTATTATGTTTACATTTATTATGTTTACATTTATTATGTTTACATTTATTATGTTTATATTTATTACGTTTACATTTATTATGTTTACATTTATTATGTTTATATTTATTACGTTTACATTTATTATGTTTACATTTATTATGTTTATATTTATTATGTTTACATTTATTATGTTTACATTTATTATGTTTACATTTATTATGTTTACATTTATTATGTTTACATTTATTATGTTTACATTTATTATGTTTACATTTATTATGTTTATATTGCTAATGTATATATTCCGAAGTGGATATTTAAAATTAGTGTACCTACGCTGTCTGAACAATCCTGTCATATCTTATCTGTTGTTTCTGTTATCTAATTGATGGTGAGTAGTAAAAGAAGATTTTGTTGCAAGATATTGTTGCGTAACACTAATACCAAGTAAGAAGTATAGTGTTGATTGGTAGTGGTAAGATTCTAAGGTATTAGCTGACAAAACCGGTTTCGACTTCGAGGCGCAAACTCCGTAGCTCCAGTCAAGGTTACGTGTTTTCCGAGTTTCAATGATATTGATATCCAGTAGCAAAAGTGGGTGTATCCAACAATTTCCTGGATAATAATTAAAGATGAATTAATGTAATTTAAAATCTATTGTTATTCGTCTGCAGTGTCGGTGTTGCTCAAAGAGTGTGTAGGTATCAAACACCAGTATGCGTAGCAGCAAGAGAAACGAATAGTCGAGGTTGGGGTTTGATCGCCTACGCAAATGACGAGAGGGTTATGAAAAAATCTGCTGCCTATTCCACCAGAACATCGATCATAAGATCGGAGATAGAGGACGTAAGAGCGGCTATAACATGGCTGACAATGCAATCACCAATACCTAAATTGATTTAACAGACTCCCAGAATGACGTAGGACCGGCTATAACATGGCTGACAATGCAATCACCAATACCTAAATTTATTTGATCAGACTCCCAGAATGACGTAGGTGCGGCTATAACATGGCTGACAATGCAATAACCAATACCAAAATTTATTTTATCAGACTCCCAGAATATGATACGTAAGATAGGAAAATGCAGGACAAGAAAGGAGTGGGACACTATTCTTAATGTCAGCATGGATAGTATCACATGGATGGATCTACTGTTCCAGTCATGAGGGAGTCAGGCGCACCGAAAGCATTGACACAATAGTGGATAAAGTTATAGTTGTTGACACGGTGATGAAAAGAGATTGGAAAAAGTCATTATAGTGTTCATAGATAAAGTATAAAATTATGAAAAGGAGCTGAAAAAGACAATTTACATATTCAGAGAATGATAGAAATGGGAGTGCCTAGGGGAGAGGGGAGAAAGTGTCACCTCACTGGATATACCAGAATACCAAACAACCAATAACTGACTGGAACACAGAGTTTATATACTTTTAGATGGCCGAAGGAATGGCAATCCGATCATTTATGGGAATGCTGGTTCCTAATCAAGTGTCAAGAATTAAGTATTGATGGGAAGATTTAGTGCTAGCGATTGTTTTGTAACATTAATAAGTAAAAACAAAATACATTGTGTTAATAGGACAATTTGTCTGGCTTGATATTAATATTGTTAAAAACAAATGAACAAGAAATCTAACGTAATTTAAAAAAAAAATTGTGTTAGGTCTTCTGAAGTTGACTTAGCAATCCATACCATGAGTTAGGGACTTACAGGATGTCTATAACATTTTTTTGTTTTGCAGTTGAGAAGGTAAGGGATTCAATAAGATGTTTAGCTTCTTCGTTGGGATGAGAATAGTGTCTACACATGGGTAGTTGCTGGGCTCTGTTACTGTCTGAAAGGTTATTGACGCACACATGTCCTCTATGAAAATTAACGATACGAGATTGGTTTTCTCTACATAACTTATTTAAGCTCTAACTATCCAGTTTTATATCTTTTTACTAAAAAAAATCGACCTGTCATCAAATTTGCCCATATATTCAGTCATATTTTAGTGGTGTTGTTTCTGGGGCTCTGTGTAACTATTTTCATATTATTAGGACTTTTGTTCTGTTGTTTTGAGGTATCTCGTTTTACAAGTTTGTCTGTTGTTTGGAAGTATCTCGTTTTACAAGTTTGTCTGGTGTTTTATTTCCTGCTAAACACCGAAACTGGATGAGACGATCCATTGGCGAAAATCAAACTGCGATACAACGCATTTCCATTCTCTAGATGATATCCTACTGGAAATCTATAGCATGTTTCACCAAAAACATGTTCTATTCAAGAATCAAGTATGTTTCACCAGCTGTGCCTAACTTGAAAATCTTTTCGTATTTTCGCTTATTTGCTATATATTATAGATCAACAGTTTACTTGTCAAGACACATCATACATACACAAATTAGGGTGTTCACAATACATTATATGGCGTAATTTACACAAGATTTATTTATCATACATTTGGCATTATTCTATCTATACGCTGTATCCCTCGTTTGCCTTGTGGCGTCAGGGGTAGAAGAGTTTTCTGGAGATGGCCTTCCTGTGTTCTGTTTGTAAGCTTATTACGGTGGCTTCTTTGATTTCTGTGATGTATCTTTTACTAAGTCTCTGGCTTTATAGCCATTATATCTATGTATCATGGCCATCTGTGGTATGCTATCTGTCGGTAGTCTGGAAGCGTGTGAAAACCACTTGATCTGTTGTCTTTTGATGTGTTCCAATACTGGTATTGCTTTTGTTATCTGTCTCATGTTATCGTTTCTAATTCTATCTCTTAATGACACTCCGGGTATTCTTTTTAGACATGTCATTTCTGCTGTCACTATTTTCTTTTATCTTGAGCTGTCATTGTCCAGGTTTGGCACTGGTAGCACAGTGATGGAATAATAATAGTCTTGCATAATGCAACTTTAGTGTCTATGTTTACATTTTTGGTCTTAAAAATACACGTCATCTTTCCTAGGATCTGATAGGGTTTGTTGCGTCTATTTTGTATCTATTTACTGTTTATCCTTTACTCGATATAATGCTTCCTAAGTAAGTGAACGCCTTTACCTGTTTACGGTGTGTATTATTGATAGTGATATTTCTCTCTCTTTGTTTGCTATTTGGCATTATGAAAGTGTGAAATTGGACGATTCTTTACTCTCGAACACAAGATACCACCGAAGACGGATGTGTCGGGCCAATAGCGCAAATAAAACGGCGACACAACTCATTTCCACTCTCTGGACTGCATCCAGTTGGAGATCTAGTAGTACTGCTACAGAAGACATCCAGAAGGAGTTTGAGAATGAACGCTGAAGAAGAAGAAGAACACAAGACGGACAGTGTTATAAAAGTTGTATCCGGTGTAATGTCTGAAGTCGTTAAACTTCTTCTTTTTCTCAGACATAATAATTACAATGTAGGCAAAGATCAAAGGATTTCACTGAAGTATAGTTCTACTCTTTTGTTGGTGCAGTGTTGTTTGTATTCTAGGAACCATTAAAAACGCATCAAAAACATGATTTATTTTTTAAATTTAAAATGTTTATGTACGTTAGCGATTCGTCAAACCAGAACCCGTGCAAGTGATGAAGTTGTGCAGTCCTATTGTTTTGTTGATGTGACATTTCTTTCGCATTGTTCGTGCTTCACGTGTAAAACAGCAAATAAATACATTCTGACTATTAAAAGTCGCAATAGTTTGAAATTTGACACACACAATAATAAAAGTTTCGTCGAGTAAAATACAGCATCTGGTTTTTTATCGAAAGAAGGTCTGTTACTATTTTTTTTTCATGTCTCGACTTACGTTACATGGGCGATGGCAAGCTGCTGGTATAATTTCAGAACTTACCAGACATTTCAGATGTGACCAGTCCACTATAGTGAGACTGCACAAATGATTCCTGACGTCAGATAACACCGATGACCAGACCTGGTCAACCTTGTTTAAATAACTACATCAAGATCTTCATGTTTGTACTGATGCATATGCACAACTGCTTCGAAACAGCAACTCAGACAGTGGATCGTAAATGTAGCGGAATACAGCAAACAATGTGGAAGGAGACTTCTCTTATCTTGTTTGCAAAAAAGAAGAATATTCGTCCTATCCTTACTAGACGCCACATAACGAACAGACTGGCTTGGGCCCAACAAAATATTTAGCGGACACAGTTTAATTTTTTAAACACTTCATATTTGATTCAGAAAATTGGTTCATAAATATTTTTTTAAAAATCGTTTGTTAGTTTTAATTCACACGTGCAGTGGCTCATGTAAAAACTTGTTGATGCGTTTTTAATGGTTGATAGTATAATAGTTTATAGTAGTATAGAGCCTGCGGAGCAGATAGTGAATCTGTAAAAATGTCCACTTGTTAACAGTCAGAGAAAGTGCCAAGTATCATGAAGGCAGCTTATTCTACTCCTTGAATCCCAGCAGTAGTTGGAGCAGAACATTCCAGTAGGGATGGACTTTGTTTCACGGCAGTGATCAGGATATGTTATAAATATGCCAGCTTCTCCATTTCTGATTGCATGTGCAACTGATCCACCTATAAATGCATGTATCCACGGCTTCTCAGAAAAATTCTTCCTGCATCTTGCTCATTGTGATAGTTAGCTTTTAAAAATCATTTGCTTTGATTTCTTTGCGACTGTTGATTGATATTGTTTATTTGCAGGGAATAATTCGTTATCAACATGATACAGCGGAAAGGCTAGTAACATGGATTATTATTTTATCGATAGATCTGCCTGATACTGTTTTCTTAACATTTTTCGGTGATTGACAAAACTACTTCGTTTTAATCATCTCAGGGCTAGAGCATCCAGTATTTCCAGCATGAGTGTGCTACTATGCTACTATACTTATCTATCTGAATTATTTATTTATTTAGTATTTATTTTGAATGTTAGTGGCTGCAACTGTGTAAATTTTTGCATTTCCAATATTGCCGTGATATTCATAGCTCATATGATGAAACTGAGCGCTTTATTTTGCACTTTATCCACATTCTGTAGATGGGTATTTTCAGCCAATGACCAAGCTATACAGCCAAATTCTAATTGGGATCTTACTACACCGTTGAATATTTTCTTTAAAGAATGCTAATTTGCACCAAAGATTATGCCTGTCAGTTTTCTGAGTATGCCTAATCTGAGTTATAGCTGTCCTGTCTGCTTTTTCAATGTGCTTGTTCCAAGTGAGCCTTTTATCGAAAGTGACACCAAGATATGTGGAGTAGCTTCTTCCTTTGCAATCATCATCATCAAGTGCCGTGCCGAATGGCGTTGGCGAACATATTTCTCCATGTGCATCGATCTCTCATATATGTCATCATCTCTATTGATGTCGTCAATCAAAGCCTTTTAGTCAAACTGTCCAATATATTTTCTTTGTGTCTTCCCCGTGATCTTTTCCCGTCTATCTTTCCTGTTGTCACTATATTCTTAATGCCTCCTTTTCTCATTATGTGCCCACAAATGTTGACTGTCGTTTTCCTATATTATCAATAATGCATCTTTTCACATCCATCGTTCTAAGACATTCTTCTTTAGTAATCTTTGTTGCCCAAAGAATGCGTAACATTCTTCGAATAAGCCACATTTCCGCTGCCTCCAATGATTTTTGTAATGTCTTATTTGTTGTCCATGATTCACTTCTATAGAGTAGCACTGGTTCAATGTAGCATTTGAGGAAACGTTTTCTAGTATCCATCGATATGGACTTATTGCATAGGATATTTTTCATTTTATGGAATGCTGTTTTTGCTTGTCCTATTCTGCTCATAATTTCGGTCTTGCATTTACCATCTGAAGTTATTAATGTTCCTAAGTATTTGAAACTAGTCACCTGCTTTGTTTTTCTCATTTAATACTATTTTACTATTTGGTGGGGTACTATTTCATGATATTATCATTGTCTCTATCTTTTTTATGTTTAAAGTAAGACAGTTTTGTTCACTTTCTATCACCGTCCTGTTTAACCGATCTTGGAGATTTTCTTGGCTTTCTGCTATCAACACATTATCATCCGTTGTAATGGTAGTTCTTAATTCTATTCTGGCCATTGTTTTCTTTGCAGTAAACTAGAATAGAGTTTTGTAAGTTTTTATGTGTTTATTATGACCTTACAATTCTCAGACCATGCTTCTTTAGTGCATTATTCAGTGCAGCACAGTACTAGGTCATCAACTTACATATAGTTCCGCTTTCACCCCAATAGGAAATAATTTTTCGAGTCTTTTACGCAAACAAACTAAACTGAGAATTATAAAATGCTACATCTATTCTATATTTATGTATGGCTCTGAAACATGAACAATGAACAAACAACTAGAAGACATAATTGACGCCTTTGAGATGTGGATATATAGAAGAATAGGGAGTACTTCGTGGAAAGAGATGAATAAAGAGGTTATAACAACACTTTTCGTATGAAAAAAGGACTATTAGTTAGTAAGTTAGTCGTCGGATCGTCATCACTGCACACTGGACACGTTCATAATTGCTCCGATCTCTCTCTGAGTGTATCCGCTATTACACTTCTTCTGACAGTACCGGTCCTATGCTGGTTGACCATCATTTTTCCGCCCCCTCCAAAATGTTCACGTCTAGCAACACCGCATTGTAAACCCTGATCTTTAATCATGGCCATTGAAAAGGAATCATTATCCACATTAGTCTCACTCTTGCGTGCTATATCTCTTAAGGAGTTGAAAACGTCAACCCATCGCCCTGTGCCACAAAGGCGCATGTCGCCAGTTGATCTGCTCTTTCATTTACAAGAACTTTAACAAGAAATAAAGATAAACGGACAAAGTATTTTGGACATCTTAAAAGACATGACACTTTGTTGAAGATCTTCCTTGAGTGTAGTCGAGGGGAGGAGAGCAAGAAATAAGCAAAGATACACGTGGGAGAGAAACATCACAAGATGGTTAGGTTACAGTCAGATAAAGTGCACCCTTAAGGCAAGAGACGGGATATTTTAGGTCCGTTGCAGCCATCCTTCGTTGCAGAGAATGCATTTAATGATCATGAGAACAGAAAGGTTATGTAAATACTTAGTGCAACTGCGAATTATGAGAACAGAAAGGTTATGTAAATACTTAGTGCAACTGCGAATTATGAGAACAGAAAGGTTATGTAAATACTTAGTGCAGCTGCGAATAATATTTGCTTAAAAAGTGAAGATGGCTGATTTATTCAATTTGTGTTTCCTCAAATGTACTCTGTCCATTTCAACATAGCATGACGTTTCTTGCCAAAGAATCTGAGAAACGTTTCAAGACAAGAGAATCTGAGAGCACTTTGTTCTGTTGCTAAAGAACAATTGTGTATTAATTGTTTTTGTGAACCAGAAATTGTTTTATATTTCTATCCAGGTTCTTTTATTAAAAAGAACCTGGATAGAAATATAAAACAATTTCTGGTTAACAAAATAACATTAGTTAAGCAAACGATGTCGACTAAGAACAACTGGAAATTGAAAATTTTAGCTCAGATATTTGGAAATTCGTCCTGAAGATGTCGTCATTTTGTAGATCAACAGTTCGGTCTGTACTGTTTGAATGAAAATATGTGTTATAAATGACAACCACTTGTTCTATGTTAATTTGTGTAGCGTTAGATCAGTAGTAATGTTAATTTATGTAGCATTAGAGTAGTAGTTGTGGCTATAAAACAGTTTAGTTAATAAACAATGTAGGTTAAATATTTTACTGTAAACGTGTAGTTCCGAACTTGGGCCACATGGAATACCTTACGGGCCACAGCGGTTTGCTGAGACCAAAAAAAGAATGTGGACAACGGGGGTAGGGGGAGAGAAGTTCACCTGAGAATTCCTCAGAAAAGTAAAAATCTGAAGTTATTTGAGCATTATAAGTCGATGTAAATGATAGAAACCATCTAGCACATATGAACAACATCAGTAATTTTAGGTTTTTTAATGGAGGGGGAACAAAAATATTCTCACGCGAAATTTAGTCATGGGCTGAAGAAGGTCGATTCCTTTGCTGTAATTCATGAAATTGCACGTTAGTAAAATACAAAAATGTTGCCGGTAATTTTAAAACAAAATTTAGGACATCTTCGGTTATCGACGTTTGCTAAATGTGTATTATTAAGTGCAAATAAAATGTGTCACATCTAATAATGGATTAACCTGCAATCCCTGACGCAAAAAACACTAGAGCAATAACGCCAAAGAGGGCAGAGTCTGTACATGACTAAACTAGTTATACAATCAGGTCAGAACAAGTTATTGACATATATAAAACTTGTCACTAATGACTTGCGCGAATCCAAATATTAGACGACTGCTACACATGCAAAGCTTAGATAATAACTCTAAACTAGGATTAGAAACTCGATACATGTATAAGAAACTGAAATCAATATTCTGTTCCGTTAATAGAAACTTGAAAACGAGTTACTAAAAAGAATGAAAAGGCTTGGAGCAGGCGTTCTCAACCATGTGTGCAGATGTGCTAGCCCCATTATATTTAGGTCCATTGGGTCAGGAAAAATTACTGATAATTGATGGTTTTGCGTGATTCGGTTTCAATTTATTTGAGCTGTAAACCCTATCACAATTTATGTTAGTTTTGGATAAAAAAACGGATAAAATCCAGGACGTCAAGCAGCGTTTCTGCCCGCGAGAATTATCTAAAAGTAGTATATCTTCTGCTCCCAAGGTACCTTAGACTACACTACTTAGATATCCAAAATGACTAAAACAAAAGGCTATTTGACCTCGTATCACAATAAAAACACTAATCCGACTTGCAGACCCACAAATGTTACCCTCTGCTGCTTTATATTTTCGGATATTTTTCGAACACAATGTTACTGCAGTCTCATCTAATTTTGATTCATTTGGAAGCAGAATCAATGTATTTAAGTGTTTGAGGACTAGTTATTTCTGTCGAAATGTCTGTGACATGTTAAATCTGGAACCTCAAACACAAGCCTCGTTAGAAGCCTTCAACGGACGTGCACGGTTCACACTCTGCTCTCTCAGCTAAGAGATTGAGACCAACACGAGGGATGAAATATCCTGTGGATTAATAGTCTAGACATGACGGCTGTCACGTCTTAAGGTATGGCAATAAAATAATTTATGAATTGCAAAATGAACCGAAGTCCAAACACTTGCTGGGAAAATTGAGGTAATGAGTGATATGTCGACTCCAAACTCTATTCCATGTAGTCGACATATTAAGAGATATAAAGTCGATATCCTAGGCATAGTGATTAAACCATTTACATTGTGTTCAAGATTGTCGTGGGTTCGATTGGGAATTGGGACGTCTTGTTTGCCAGTAAATTTTTTCGGATATCCCTGGAGATTATGACATGAAATCATGTAGTTGCACTCAATGATTGGTCTCATGATAGTAGTTGCATTCAATGAGTGGTGTCATGATAATAGTTGCACTCAATGAGTGGTCTCGTGATAGTAGTTGCACTCAATGAGTGGTGTCATGATAATAGTTGCACTCAATGAGTGGTCTCATGATAGTAGTTGCACTCAATGAGTGGTCTCATGATAGTAGTTGCACTCAATGAGTGGTCTCATGATAGTAGTTGCACTCAATGGGTGGTCTCATGATAATAGTTGCACTCAATGAGTGGTGTCATGATAGTATTTGTGCCTCTTGTTTGAGAAGGTATTGTAAATACGAGAAAAACATTGGTGCAAAGAAGTCAATCATGTATTTAGTTTGAGCCTTTCTTATTCGATACTTTGCGAATTCCATGTATTGTGTGAAATATAGAAAAGCAAAAAATGATTAAAATTAAGTTTTACAAATACTACGATACACAAAATCACCTATTCAACAATGATTTATCTAGATAATGACAACCACAAGCAACAAGACCTAACACAAAATTGAACCCAATTAACTTTAAAGAAAGTATGTAAGAATCTTTGTTACCATAATCAGACACAAGTAAAATAGAATACAGCCGAAATATTGAAAGCTATATCTTGGGATATAATTAGTAGACATGGTAAGTGTTGAAATAAGTGTATTAAAAGTACAAGCCATAAATTAAGATCATGCGAGGAATGAAAAAATTACAAGAAATGTTGGAACAACGTCTGTGGTCAAATATGTTGAAAAAACAGAGACTGAAATGATTCGGCCACTCAATGAGAATGAACTCTTAGTTGGACAGCAGCAATATCATACAGCTTGAAAATAGAAATAGCGATAGGCAGAGGAAGGCCAAGAAGAATGTGGATTGAAGGAGTTACCTAAGCTTTGAGGCGTCATAACATTATTACATATCAAGCGACCGAACGTGACATAGCTCGAAAACAGGTCGTCATTCAATCATGCGACGCCTTGCAGAAAAAGTAGAGAAAAGACAATGTATAGATATATAGATAAATTAAAGCAAGGATGAAAACTTTGGTTATAATGAAAACATATTTAATTCTGATATACATTCGTCCATGTCTTGTCTTGTCCTAGCCACAAATGTTGCGAATCATAGTGAGGAGGCTATTTCTTCAATCTAAAGCCAAATGTGTTGAATTTGTTGTCTTAATGCCATGATGAGAAATAAAAAAAGACATATACGAACCAACAGAAATAATCAACGATGAATTGTACAACATACTAAATAGGCCCCAAGAAATCATGGAAAGATGGAAAAATTACTTCAAACAACTGTGAAAACTTAAAAGAAAGGAGAAGAGATCACAACAATAAATACAATAGACGAAGACCTAGAACCATACATCATGAAATCCGAAATTGAAGACGCAGTTAAACATGCAACAAACAGCAAAGCACCAGGAATAGACTGCATACCTATAGAATTAATAAAAATGCTAACAGTGACAGGTATAAAGTGGTTACACAGATCAAGTCAGTGAGAAAACAGATGTCTGTAACTCTGAGTTTTCACACACAATTTTCCCTGTCTCCCTTGTTACTCGGACACTAACGGGGGGGGGGGCATAGAATATAAACATTGTTACCTACAATGCATGTAGTAAAATGCGACTAAATAGAGTATGAGGTTGAGTAGATTTTCCATCCCTACAGGGCAAAAGTGACACATAATCCATTCTGAAGTCGGATGGGTCAAATGTTATAACAAATTTCGCAGAAATCGCACCTGAGCTGCAAACCATGAAACAATGTATTTCGTTCTCCGGACGACATGCTTCTAATTTACAGGTGTATGAAAATGAGCGCGATAGAATATTTCCCTTATCACCACCAACACCTCCATGATCATACATCTAGTGGCTGTACCACGCTCTTCACTAAAACACATCCATCTTTGTTAACATGTGAATGTTCACACAAGCCACCGTTAGTGTAGAACAGGGGTCGGGAACCCATGGCTCGCGAACCGGATGTGGCTCTATTGATGGCTGCATCTGGTTCGCAGATAAATGTTCGGTTTAAAAAAAAGAAAATGTTTCTTTAGACTCATTTGATCTACATATTTATTGCATATCATATATTTCATTGTACAAATGAACAAAAGTCTACTGCAGCTCAGCATCAGAAGTCGCATTAATGGTAAGAAATACTCATTATTGATTAGCAACAGCATAACAATGTTATTAAAAAGAATTCAGAGACATAATTATTGTACTTTTAGTGTTGAAATTACACAAAAAAGCACACATTTACTTGAACTTTTAGTTTTAAACATAAGGTATAGCTCTCACATAATTACTTTTCAAAATATTTGGTGTTCATGGCTCTCTCAGACAAAAAGGTTCCCGACCCCTGGTGTAGAGAATACTATCTCCACATGAGGAAGTCCAACTGTCCAGAGCTTGGATTTCGGATTCCATTTGCATTGTCACGTTTCCCAAGTGCGATGTTCGCTTGAATGTAAATTGTAAACCTGATAGATTTACTTTATCGCACTCGTTCATTATCTCTGTTCTCTAATGCAGACACACGTTTTATAACATACTCTGTGGAACCAAACCACCACTGTCCCCTATTTAGTTGGTGTCCTTTGATCCTTCGAATATCAACATGTAATTAATTGATATTGCCAGCATTTACGCAAAGGTATGCGATGAATCTTGTCTGCACCAATTCGCTAGGTATATTTCCGATTAATTCATCATAGTAGGATAATCAAGTAGGATGTGTATCGCACTAATTCGGTTATCTCTTGACCATCTAATAATGATATCCATATTTTCGTCTCGTATTTGGTTTAGTTGTCAATCTTCGTTCCCTAAGGGCCAAAATGACGAGATGCTCTAGTACTAGGAGGAGACAAGCACACGAAGAATCAATGCGAGTAGCCGTTGTTTTTAAAAAAGTTGTAGCCAACACCATTGTCGCAGTCAATGTCTTTTGGGCTCTTAATATCGTGTAATTTATGTGTAGATTGCAACACACGAATCTGTTGAGAATCCCATCCATGTATTATAAAGTGGATGTTCATAATTTTCCACAAATATTTAAGTCGGAATTAAAATTGATAAATGAAAGATGTGGTTCTTTTGAAAGAACTGTTTCATAACAATTTTTTGTCCTTGGGGGAAGAAGAGAAGTTTACTTAAACTCCAGCTTCATTACGCCACCTACCTATTCCATGTTTTTCTCTGTGCTTGTCTTTGGAAATTGTTCGTCTTTCTAACACATCCCGGTACACCTGTATGTCATCGCATGATAAGTGTGAGTAAAGTAAAGTAACCCATACCATTTATTAATGCCGTAGGGGTGTGAGATGTTCGCGATCTCACATTTCAGTGGCTCTGCAAATGAGGACTATAGCCACCTCCTCTCCCTCGCAGTCTTTACTTCCCGGATTAATCCAGTATCCATTTAACGTTGGGTCGACCCGGGAACCATTGCGATCTGAAAAACATTTCCATCTCAACTGGGGAATGAATCCAGGACCGCTAATATGCGAAGTCAGTGCGCTAACCCCTGCGCTACGCGGCTCCATGATAAGTGTATGTTACATTAAATACATCTTTCATTTGTCGATATCTTATAAATATGGAAAACACAGGAGAAAAAAAATGAACCATTCAAAAGACTTGAACTTATTACTATTGGTTCAGATGTCCAACTGCCGAACTTCAGTACTAAATTCTTCTGAAACAAGGTTAAGTTAAGTCAGTCGATCACTCAATTGTTTATGTTAAATTCGGAATGTTATATGATGTTAAGATCAACAATAAATGTTGGTGTACGGAACAATTCCACAGACTTGAATTGTAGCAATCACGATACCTTTCCCAAATCAAGAGAAAGACAGAAGCACAGACTCCAAATACAGGCCACTCTGTCTCACAAGCTGTCTAGAGACAAACTATGGAGTCCAATATGAACCTCATGCTGCAAAAGATGACAAACAACCCACATAACTCGGATTTACATTTGACCACATGCTATCATCAACAAATCCACATCAAAGGCAGGAGTAAGTTAGCTATCTTGAGAAAACTAAGTGTAACTATATGGGTAGCAAATGGAAAAACACTTAGTGAAATTTACCTACACTATGAGGAGATGGCTACCGCCCTCATATAGCAAAGCCACTGAAATGTGAGATCACTAACATCTTACACTCTTACGGCATTATTAAATGTTATGAGTAATTTTACTTTTTACTTTATGATAACATCAACTTCATACTTTGTAGCGTCTATGAGTGTGTTTTAATGTGCTAAAAGATTGAATGGCGATATGTTTTTCGGGCTATGGCACGTTTTGTCAACTAATATGTAGTAATATTGTGTCGTCAAGGGATATTGACATAACTCCCTCAAAATTTTTTCTTATTGGGATTCCTCTGCATGCTCTTGCTGCTGGCTAATTTGGCCTCATCATCATTGAAAGTAACAATACCATTTCAGTTCATATCATTCCATTTCTGTTTAATATATTTGGTCACAGAAGCTGTTCCAATATGGCTCTTAAACTTTAACTATGAATGCATATGGAAATCACACACCGAAGTCATGATCCTAACATTAAATAATATTCACTGATAATCCAGATTATTTCTCTATGTATTCGACCCAAAGCTATATCCTGATCTATGAATGCAATATAATATTACCAAAGTTTGAAAATAAAAATGAGAAAATAAAGTTAAAATCTTCCAGCGCTGTACACCAATAAACGATAAAGATGAATCATATAGAATGAACTGCATATCACATTGCAAAACGTAATGTACACAAAAAGAGTACATCATATTATAATTCTTAAGGGAGGGAACCAAGCAAAGATATGAGAAGATAATACATATATGGGAAGATGTCATTAGACAACATCGAGTTTGCTCAAAAGATATAATTGAGAAAATATTCTTCAAGGTTTTTACAAATTAAATAAATTCATTGAAACAGTCATTACTGCTAAAAACCCCAAGCCCTTGCTGTCGCAACGTCATTTTCAGCATGTGAAATTCTTTTAAAATTCACACTCGAACAGAAGAACTAAAATATAGTCTTTACTGGGGATTGAATTTTGGACCTCACGGAAGTGAGACAAAGCTCTAACATCTTCGCAATGCGCCACACATAAATAACTTCCTGACTATACACTGTTCACTCTAAGAATAAAGTGGATCAATGCTTCTGATTGGTTGTTGGACGCAGAACGCATTATAAACATAAAATGGATCGTTAAATGCCTAATAATATTGTTTCTAAATTCCGTTTATAAAAATGTCTTTTAAAATTGTTTTTAATTGTTTAAATGTTTTAAATAATATTGTTTTTACATGTCATCAGCTGTTTAAAATTAACCTGTTGTCGCGAAGTAATATGAGAGTGTGTTTTGACCTACTTCATTCTTAAAGTGAACTGAGTATTGGGGAAATTATTTCAGCAAGTAGCAGTATCCAGTTAGTTCACAGAGATTTCTATTCGCGTGCTTAGGTAGATAGATCCTAATTGTAACGAAAGATCTTAATTACGTGGCTTGATCTCACTTCGATTCGGTTTTGTCCACCAGTGGAGGTGTTCTCATGTGGTTTCATCAGGTGTAACATGCACAACGACCATATTCTGATAATGAGACACCATTTTAAATAGCATTTGCTCGTGCCGATTTTTCAATATTGATAAAAGACACACACAAAAATAGTCAACAATATCAATTAAAGATGTAAAAATCACTCAGAGAACAAGCCGTGGAATGGGAATTATTCATCTATTTTGTTTTACAAACCCAAAATATCCCACCTCAGCGGAATTCGATGCAAGAAATAAAACCGCCAATAGAATTTCTCTGTGAGATTGGAGAAAGAAGGATTTTTCGACTGTATGCAGACATAAAATGACATGAAAGCCTGCAACCATTTTATGGTATTTTTCTTCTTCTTCTTCAGCGTTCATTCTCAAACTCCCACTGAATATCTCTAGTATCAGGACCATAGTCCTATTAGATTTCCAGAAGGATGTAGTCCAGAGAATGGAAATGCGTTGTGTCGCCGATTTATTTGCGCCAATGGTCCGGCACATCCGTATTCAGCGGAATTTTATGGTATAAATTTGGAGAACTGTTGACCACACATTGCATGCTTTCCATAATGTCCGAATACTAACTATAATGCCATATACCTGTTTCACATGCGAGATGGACATATCAACAGTTGCAACAAAAAAAATATAAACTGGCAATTTAACGAATGCAGATCTCATATCACCACTCACGATCTGCCGCTTACGTCGCACACAAAAAAGGTAGTGAGTGTCAACAAAAAGGACAAATGTGTCTTATTTTCCGTACTGATACTATTTTCAGAATCTGAAAATGCTCAATGTTTTTCTTGATCGTCTTCTCAACCACGTTTCTCATCCATCAGGTCTTTTGTCTTAAGTAAACAGAGCCCACCAAGAAACGGCAGTATGGCTAGACTGCCTGGAACCTAAGTAATTTTGGTCTGTCGGAAAGAATATTTAGCAGCCGATTAATGTTCTCATAGAATTTAGACAATCTCTTTCGTAGAATTCATCAGCTCTATTTTAATGGAGTGCATGAGCTCTGTTTTAAATGGGATGCAGAAGATTCGTTGTGCAGTTTATAGCTTCTTTGTCTCGTCTTAATCGCTTCTTTAATATTATCATTCAAATGCTGATCTGTTTTCTAGTTCTGTCTGTATGGTCCATTTTGTGTGTCAATTTGTGATCGTGTATGGGTGTGATAGTGTATATGTGTGTGATAGTGTATATGTGTGTGATCGTGTATATGTGTGTGATGGTGTATATGTGTGTGATCGTGAATTGTGTGCATGCTTGAGTATCTTCAGATTTAGTTTTCTGTGTGTCAGATCATTATTTAGATATGTTGTTGTCGTGGTGTTGGATATGTGTTGTACGTAACAATTCACAGAAGAGCACTAGCTTCCACATGATAGTTTACTGAAGAGCACTAGCTTCAACATGATAGTTTACTGAAGAGCACTAGCTTCAACATGATAGTTTACTGAAGAGCACTAGCTTCAACATGATAGTTTACTGAAGAGCACTAGCTTCAACATGATAGTTTACTGAAGAGCACTAGCTTCAACATGATAGTTTACTGAAAAGCATTAGCTTCAACATGATAGTTACTTCAACATGATAGTTTACTGAAAAGCATTAGCTTCAACATGATAGTTTTACTGAAGAGCACTAGCTTCAACATGATAGTTTACTGAAAAGCATTAGCTTCAACATGATAGTTTACTGAAGAGCACTGACTTCAACATGATAGTTTACTGAAAAGCACTAGCTTCAACATGATGGTTCACTGAAGAGCACTGGCTTCAATGACTTCAACGTAATAGTTTACTGAAGAGTACTGGCTTCAACGTGATAGTTTACTGAACAGCAGTGGTTTCAGCAGTGGTTTCAACATGGTAGTTTACTGAAAAGTACTGGCTTCAATATGATAGCTCACTCAAGAGCACTGTCATTAACGTGATAGTTTACTGAAGGGCACTGGCTTCAACATGATAGGATATAAAATACTGGATCGCCGTGGCACATGGTTAATACATTTGCCCTGTGTTCAAGTGATAAAACGACCGATTTGTTTCTCTACCTCATTATCTCCAAATAAATCAAGACTTCTGAATTTGCCAGAATGTATAATTGAAGATCAAAGCGGATATCTGCATCATGACTCAAATTTGCTGTGAAGTAAGGACAAAGTTCACTTCGGAGAAGAGAACTATTGGGGATGTATCATATATACAAAGTCATCAACGTAGAGATCGTGGACTTGCAGAACATGAAAAATAACGAGATAAAAAGTAAAACTATACATTCTGGCATAGAGGACAAGAGTGTCAAACTTCTACTTGTTCGGGATATATCATTTCCATTATTACTATTATAATCAGTGTCGCTTAGCTGTACGCCCATCAACTGTACACGTTATCTCAATATGATCTTTTCCCGCCCGTGTGTTGTCGGGGCCGGTAAGGGGAGCAAAGAATAGCAACACTGTTTACCTTCCACGCATGTCGTAAAAGGCGACTAAGGAGGTTATGGGATGGAGTTGGCTGTCCCATCCCATATAAGGTCAGTGACCCAAAGCTATGTTGAAGTCGGATGTGTCATTCCGAAAGGCGCAGATATCGTAGCCATGCTGTAAACCATGAAACACCGCATTTCGATCTCAGGACTACATCCTGCAAATCTGCAGGAGTTTAAGAATGATCGCAGAAGAAGAAGTATCATTTTCTCTTATGCAAACAAATCCACAATGATTGATTATTTCCGATTATCAATAATGATCTTCCTCTGCACCTTGAACATTTTCAGTGCATCCGCATTTCTTAATGTCATGAAGATTTTCGATGATCCTCTTTCTTCACAGAAACTACGTCAATGTGGCATCCACATAATGTATTGTTTTAACAAATATTTACTTAGTCCGGCTTCCACATGTCCAGACATCATGTAATAGTTAGCTAGTTAGTCGAAAGATGAACCTCGCTGCAATCCAACCATCGGTCCATAAGTGCTCCGATCGGCTCCTGAAGATATCCCTCAGCGTGAAGCGGCTGACCACAATGTCTCTGTGCAGGTTTGTCGATCGATTCTGGTATATTGCATATAATTCTTGTTTAGCCACGACACCTACGAGATCATAGTAAACAATAGGGGAAGACCGATAGCATACACTCACTGCATCAATACCGAAATCCAACAGGTATAACTTTGAACATGGCAATAAAGTGTTTTAATCACTCGAAACATGCATAATAACAGACACACCATTCGAAGTTTCTATCAAAAGGCCTTTATCAAGAACATATTCGCAAAAAAAATCGACGAGTAAGACCGACACTATTGACGCACACATGTCACAGCTAAATATAGATATAAACAGGAAGAATAATAAATATGGTCAAACCTAGAAGATCATAGGTAAAACAGTACAAACAAAAGATGGAAAAAAAACACACACACAAATATCGGCGAAAAAAGACAAACGCAGAAATAACGGAACAACAGTATATTATTCATACGACTGACGGGCATTTCATCCCACACATGATCGTATCTGAATGAGTGCTGACCGAATGACGCAGATATCATAGATGCACTGCAATCCATGAGACAACGTATTCTGGTCTCTGGACTTCATCCTGCTACTTTTGTATTCCAAAATCACCACAGAAATTCGCCTAGTTCTATACTCTGAACTGTTGTCAGTCTAGTTCTATACACTATGATGGTTGAGAGTCTTGTTCTATACGGTATGCTGGTTGGTGAATCTAATTCTATACACTATGATAGTTGTGAATCTAGTTCTATACACTATGATGGTTGTGAATCTAGTTCTATACACTATGATGGTTGTGAATCTAGTTCTATACACTATGATGTCTGTTGAATCTAAATAATTGAAAATAAATATTCCAACAGATCTAGTATTTCGTTATCTATTTGTGGATGTAAGTGAAGTTTGTCAGTTCAACTTGATTGGGGAATATTGGGGAATACAGTATTAGGACCACGTGTTTCATTGACCAACTACATATCTCGGAATGATGTGGTCAACATCCAACTCGTTGCCTTTTTTTTCGAAGACAAAGCTGCGACTATTTCCTTAGGTAGGTCGACCTAGGAGCAGTTGGTAATTAAAGGATTTTTCCAGTTGAACTTGAAATTGAATATTGTATCAGCTGATTGAGAAGTCAGCTCATTAACAACGTATTTGTGGATCGCCCGACTGGGACGGCAGTTCACTAACAACTGATTTGTGGATACATAATGGGAATCCATCTCACTATCAACTGATGTGTGGATCACCCGATTGGAAGTCAGCACAATAAAAACTGATATAGCGACTTGGAACATACAGGTTGTTAAATTTATTAACATCTTTTGACATGGTGACGTTCTCAGCAATGACAGAGCAGACAGGCTTGTATACAATGCGGATACAGTCGGTGACTCAACTATGCATAGATTCAAAGGGAACGTATTGCAAGCTTGATATTATGTGAGCGCCTACATGATGTATACACTGCGCTTTGGTGATATAACAACACATCATGTTATAATTGAGTGACGTATGTTTCACGTAGGAAGCTGCATAAGTATAACTAGTTACATGTGAGGCAGAGTGAGGCTGTATAAGTACAGCTGTTTACCTGTGAGGCAGATCGAGTAGATATCACTTTTATATCAATCAGATAACATTGAACATATCAACATTTTATATCATGCAACAACAAAAAACTAGACTCAAAAGGAGTAGATAAATAATTGATAATATTGTACTAGAGTTTCTTTGTAGAGATTCGATCTAGTGTTTCTCTATATGTGTAGAGATTCTATCTAGTGTTTCTCTATATGTGTAGAGATTAGGTATTAGGTATTAGGTCTGTTGATTATCGTCTTAGCACACCGGACACTTCCATAGGTGCTCAGATCTTCACTTCAATAAATCTCTCAGGGTATAACGGCTGATGGTTCCAGTTCGTGTTGATTCACTGCTCTTTTTGAAATCTTTGTCAGGGGTTTTCTACGAGCCACGCGCATGCTCACTTCCAAATTCCCGCATTCTCGATATTGACTCATGCTCATTCATCTCAAAATCCTCTGATCGTGAGGACTCACGAAGAGCAATGAGTATGTCCGCTCGGTCCATGTATAGAGATTCGATCCCAAAGCAGTACACACTTACTGAGAGTACCACTTTAACTCCACAGCTTCAAGCGATACGGCTCTCCTAAAACATTCGCTTGTAAGGAAGACGGCCAGATAGGAACCAGAAAAATCATAAATACAAGGTCAACGGTTTATTTATCAGGATGCAAACGCTTTACCATAAGCTGTTGAACACGGATGGATCTGCTAAGAATGCAGTAATGTAGATTCACAACCAATAACTATAATTCTGTGAAGATGCGGTATCATTTACATAAATGAAGTCCATGACCACTAGCCCTGGAAATTCAACTCAACCATGCAGTCAAAACGACGATAATATGCACACGCTTGAACGAAAGGAACAAACAATCATTGTTAGATTTGAGAAAACGCTACATCAGACTCAAACAACGCATGTAGAGTAAATATTAAGTTTGTGACATCAATATGTTCCTATGTGGATAATGTCCCAAGACCAGAACATAGGTTGCAGTATTGTACACTGTGCGATACAATGAGGAAAACACGATGGTCATCTGAAAGAGCTCTGATTGACAAGCTCCATGACCCTCTCTCGGAGCTAGTGACCACAGTACATTTCATTGATGAGATCCATACCACCGTCTGACTTGGACTGGTGACTACAGTACAGTTCATTGGTAAAACCCATACCATCGTCTGACTTGAGCTGGTGACCACAGTACAGTACATTGGTAAAACCCATACCATCGTCTGACTTGGGCTGGAGAATTAGGTAAAAGTAGAAGAAGATTAAACTGTGTTCGTACCGAACAACTAATCCCTCAATTTGTGAATATCTCGTTCACACAGTCTGTATGATTAAATTTGAACACACTTGTAATGTTTTTTTTCTGTAGCTGTTTATGTTAAGCAAAAATACTATTTTAATTAAAGACAGCATTGTCTTTATTTGTCTATATTTATGTCTTTTTTCTCAAATATTTTTCTCAAGTGATGAAAAATAACATTCACAGTTTTATATGGAGACCTGTCATGACGATTTATACAATGTAAACAGTAGCCAAACGCTGTCATATTTATACAGTAAATATGGCAGCCAGCCATCATTAGTATTAGTAGAGGATAGTCCTAGCATTGATTTACTGCTCTGACTACTTGTACACCAGGAAGTGAGTGCAGAAGAACATATTTTTTTTAAATGGGACGTGAACAGTGATTGTACATTGGTACTATTATTCAGTCCAATTGAAAAATGACGATACATACGAATGGTCAGTGCAACACTGTTCACGATATCAGAACACCAAGATAAACAAAAATAGGTAGATGTGTTACCAAAATAAAACATAACACAACCTAACAACGAGATACAGGGACATGACGTTTCGACTATTAAGCCTTCATCAGGACAAACATAAGACAACAGTATCCAACACTGGAACATTTATCCCTATCAGAACACCAACTGTTTAAGAATTTATAACACTAGGCAATACGATCTACAGCAGAGCAAGTAATATGGCCTAAACTATTTAGAGTACTTTATTAAGAAGAAAAGTTGTGGAAAGAAGACAGTGTTACAGAAAAAGTAATACACCAGAAATTGTTCTCAGTGCCACAGCCTTCATGCACTGCCACTGAAGTCTTTACACAAGAAAGACACCGAAAAACGAGTAATAATAAATACTACTACTACTTTGACATGTCCAACTACTAGCCATTCCATGTAGAGCCTCCACAAGTGTTAGCAAGAAAAAACTCACAAGCCACGGTATGTCTGTTTCCAGGGTGCACTAGGTACTTTTATGATATTTATTATGTGCTAACCCTGGAAATCACACAAGGACTATGTAAAACCCTTGGCATACCCACCCTTCTCTTCTTGTACCTCAGTCTATAATTTGTCGTAGATATCGTTTTAATCACTTACATACAGGGCCGGATTTAGGCCATTGCAACCTATGCGGCCGAATTGGGCCCCGCACTTCATAGGCCCATAAATTCATATTAGAATTTATTTTATTATCCTCTTCCCTACCCAGACTGGACCCCGCGCAATCTATTTCGCATTGGGCCCCACAATACTTAGGGCCGGCCATGCTTACATATTCTAGAATTTTAAACTAAATACAAACTAACTGAGACAAATAGAAAACACAAGAACGAAGCTATTGTAAAACGTAGTTTATTTTCACCTGCAAACAAGACAAAGCACATTTTTAAACAACAACGCATCACACAGTTCACAAAAAATAACAGACATTTGAATGATAGTCCTTACATGATAGTAAGTGTGATATACACATATATGTATGTCATCTTTACATTTATAGTAATTGTGATACGTGTGCTCGTCCATCACAAGTGATAATGACCATTTTTATATCCACTTTTGAAAATTCAGTTAGAATTATGACCATGCACAATAGTTCCTAGATGGCTAGTGAGACCTATTCGAGCTGTGGATGTTCTTGGACAGTTCGGACATAGAATGACTACTGCAAGAGGAATTTGGTCTATCCGTGTTTTTCTAGCTGCTCTCCGCTGTTGGGCTGTAACATTTCTCCTCTTTTCAGAAGACGATGCGCTCTTTTTGACTGTAGATTGTCATTCATTGTCTAGGAGTGTGCGTACATTCCATGTTCCTAGGGTCAGTGGGAAAACCTTTTCCCTTCGGGTAAGTTTTCGTGGATGTGTTTCACATCCACATCCAAGTGTGATATACACATATATTGATGGCATCCTTTAATGTCAACACATACGTTCAATGTGAAAGTGCTATATACATACATACACATATTGTTGTTAGTCTATGGCATGTGATGATCACCATTTGTTATATTTTATGAAATTATATGATATGTCCTTGATTATGAGTTCGCAGATGGCTAGTAAGACATAACGTAATGTTTGAAACTGCTATAAAATCTCTGTATATAATTTATCAGGCCTTCATTCGTTACATTTTTTATTATTGTCATGGTTTTCGGTGGTCACTATTTATACACTTCGAGTCACATTCCAAAAATAGCCACGGCCGATCAAAGAAAATTACAAAAATAATAATAAATCGCCTTTAAGGTCATGTTCTCGTTTTCTGTGCACGTCTTCTATACTGGAGATTTTCATGACCGTATCAAGGCTGCCAATGTCTGTGGACAAACCGGGCATGGCGTAGATGATGTTTGATCTACACGTATTATATTTCAAGCTACTCTAATCACAAAACTTTTATTTGTTTACATAAATATGGGGGATCTCATTGACATGTTGATTTTTATGTTTCTAAAATAAATATGTATAGTTTTCAACTGTAGACGTTAGGACATGTGATTATATTATAACTATTTTACCATTAGATAAAAAGAAGTTCGTGGTGCGGCGAATAGCATTCTGCGAGCTTGAGTTGTGTTTTAGTTATAAGTGGTTCAATACAAGCTTCTACATGCAGATGGACTTAACACGGGCGTCACAGAAGGAGGCGAATGTTACTGAAAATAGATGAAATTTCACATGGAATATTTACCCTCTCCATAATATCTGTGTGTGATGGTCTCACAGAGCGTCACTTATCTTGGCTGATACTGCTGATTATCTTTCGCTTTGCATACACATCTATGTCACCAGCCAATTGAAAAGTACGACAATGGTAGGATATACCAAAATAAGTGAAGGCGCATAAGATCAGTGCGCAAATTATCATTGAGAAGTACTTACTATGGCGAGAATTAGTTCAAAACGGGAAACCACCAAATATTTTTACTACCAACTTTCTCTTTATGTTGCTCGTCCTAAGTCCATGTGCAGCTGAAGTATATGGGTTAAACCAACGCCGTTTCCAATATAAGACCTTCTGACTAATAGGAGACCCAGCCTTTTAAAATGAATCATGTTCCTATTCCCTTGATTGCCATCCGTTGGCACATAAGCTAGAATTATAGTGACCAAAGAAATGTACAGGAATAGTCAAATAAATTATTAAGATGGCTCGAGCCAGTAGGTTTTACACTACCGAGGGTCACTATTAAATCATATGCCTTGTGTTCAGGATGTCGAGAGCACACTTCCCATGCCATCTCGAACCATCATTTCTAGCTACAGAATTACGTGATATGATCGGCACACTCGCGACAGGCGGTGTTCTGCAGTATTGAGAGTGGCTGAATACATATGGGAAACTCGGCGATAAGGGAGTTAAGTTTCCCAGGCTGCCCAGTTTCTGAAAGGAAACACCACGAATAGAAACTTTAGTTAATTCATCTCAAATTATCATATTTTATTTTTATTCATCCACAAAAGTTGCTAAAATTTTCAATTAGACCCACTAACTGTTTAGAGAACGGAATATCTATAAATTTTGTGCACAATTTTTTGACCCCCCTCCACTTGTGAACACTGTCAAAAATTCTTGGTTAATTATGTAAACAAATATATAAGACCACGTGACCAAAACATTAACAGCAAAAGTTGAAAAAAAAACTACGTTTTATTTAGATTTTAGAAATATTTCAAATGTATCTAATTTAATTAGCCTGTATGAAAAAAGCATTGTTGACATTAAATTTTGTCAACCTAACCTACTTGTTAATAACTTCTAAAATATATCATACCCCCCCCCCCTCCTGATTGTTCACGTACACATATATGTATATATATCAAATATTTATGCGACGTGATGGGGGAATAGTTGAAAGGGGGAGTTTCCCCAACCTAAGCACTTAATGTGACACTATTGTCTATTGTTTTTCCACAGGTAGTTTGTTATCCACTCTTGCCATTAAGCATAGGGGTGATTGGAGCTCGAGCTTGTGTTCTAAGGCCAATGTGTTGCCTCGGTTGTGCTATGACCGTGTTTGTTCAAGATGTGCCTGATGTTTTCTATCTATCTTTTTCATGGTCTTTCTCTGGCTTTGTAACCTGATCTCATTTGGTTATATGCCTGTACGGACAACTTGTTGTGATGCATTATCGTAATGTGGCAATGTGACACGACCATATAAAATCTAGTACAGATTCAGAATCAGTTAATAATATTATAATACATGTTAATAAACAAAACTGAAATGACGAAGACGGAACAAATACTCGGAAAAGAAACTGAAATTCAACAGAAAAAAACGGGATATCCATATCGCAGTATCATAATGTTGTTTCTTTTCTAACAACAGAAGTAATAGATCGTTTTAAGAAATCCCCATAATAACAACAATATGTACACTTACAGCCACTCACATACAAATAGCAAGCCATATGAAACGTATAAGTTAGAAAGTGAAACAGGGTAATGAAGTTTTGCTAATCACTAGAAACACATAAAATAACACACACAAATCGACGATTCTACCAAAAGGCCTTTATCAATATTATATACAAATATACATCAAGAAAAGACTAGAAAAAATCGCAATGCATTCACATAACATATTATACATACGACTGGCGCTCATTGATCCCGGAAAGTTTAATTGTGACAAATTTATATATACATAACGGTACTCAAGCTAGTGACAGGTCCGGTTGTCAGAGAAGCAATCATTATTCGCGTCACCTGAATATCCTGCCACCCCCCCCCCCCCCCCCGATGGCCTGTGTCAATGTAGTGAATAGCATAACCGAAATGATTTTTGCTGCTGTATTGATGGTTA
This sequence comes from Meghimatium bilineatum, assembly GCA_034231615.1. Classification (NCBI taxonomy): domain Eukaryota; kingdom Metazoa; phylum Mollusca; class Gastropoda; order Stylommatophora; family Philomycidae; genus Meghimatium; species Meghimatium bilineatum. Next base: position 47,727,301 of record CM067320.1, on the reverse strand, counting down.
CAGAATCAGTTAGCAATCATCATTCCAGTCTCACATATATACGTCATATTGCAGGGCTTGCAGATGATGGAAAAGTTAACGGTACAGGAAACACATGTGAAACTATCTTCAATGGTCGAGGTGGCTGTGGAGAACGTGACAGACACGACCTGAGTGACATAGGCACAGATGTGGCATTTTTTGGCGTTTGCAGCTGATGGGGGCAAAAGGATTGGGGAGGTCAGGCTTGAGATTATTCAATACTCTGTTGTTCTTGTCTTGTCTGTAAGCAACCAGAAAAGGTGGGGGGGGGGGGGGGGGTTGAGGTGACAGAACAGTTCACGTGTCCTAGGATCCTACTGTAGAAGAGGAAGTTGTCGGAGTAGGACATCGCGAACAGCAGCGATATGGGGGTGGAAAGTGAGAATAACGCGTTTGACCCTGTCCGATAGGGAAGATTTTTGAATGTTTAAGAGGATATCATAACGAGAGAGGCTGCACACTCGAAACATGGTAGACTGGAGGGCCCTGTCAGGGTACAGGTGACAGCGGAAGAAATACTGTATCTCTTAGGCTTACTCAAAAGTTCTTCTCACCACTACACAGACGCCGATGGAGTTGAGAGACTGAAGGGAATCACAACAGGTAGAGGGATGAAATCAGGTGTATAGGAGAAAGCTGTGGGCATCAGTCGGTTTGTAGTGTGCCGATGTGCTGAGACAGAATGGTTGGATAGTGATGGATATGTCCAGGAAGTTCACATTGGAAGTAGAGATCTGTGAGTACCAAGATGGAACCCAGCTACGTCTACCTGTTTACGGCCTACCATGAGCACCATCTATATGAATCTTATGGTGGACCCTTACTATTGATGTTCCATTGGTATATCCATGGTGGACCCGTCCTATTGATGTTCCATAGGTATATCGATGGTGGACCCTTCCTATTGATGTTCCATAGGTATATCGATGGTGGAATCGATATCACTGACATGACCGAGGCTAATCTATCCCACTTCATACACTTAATAACTTTCACCCGGACATCAAATTCACATCCGAGATGTCTATCTCCAATGTAAACTTTCTGACATACCCATCACTATCCAACCGCCCTGTCTCACTATCCTAACGCCCACAACCTTCTCCTATGCACATCACATCCCTCTGTCTGTCCCAATTCAATTTCATTATCTTAACCTCTACGTCTGTACTCGTATCCTAGAACGCGTGAAGTGCTCTGCAACCTCCCCTCCCCCTTCTGCTTGCTTACAGACGCGTGTCAAGAACCTTAGGGATTTACTGGTTTCGAGTAATCTCAAGCCTGGCATCCACAATCATTTTGGAACAATCAACTGCAAACGCAAAATGCTGCACCTGTGTCTATGTAACCCAGACCTGGTCGGTCACAGTCCCCGATGCCACCTTAAACATTGTAGATAGTTTCACCTGTGTAACCCGCAACGTTATCTATGCCGCAGTCTGCAAGCGCTGAACCATGACGTCTATAGGTGAGACTGGAAAGAGGAATGCTGATCGATTCTGCAAAAGCATGTACTGCATCAAACACTGTTTCCGTTATCCTGTTGACGTCCACTTCAATGGCACAGGCTATCGGAACGCAGAGGATAATTAGGTGACGATCATTTAGGCATGCTTCTATATATGAATTTGTATTAATGGAAAATTATTAAACCTTTGGCAACTTCGAACAAAAACCAAGGTCAAATTTCGCACAATCATGTATCTCCCTTTTACTGATGTCTGTGCCCTAAATTCAGATCATTGGCTTTCTAGAAGACCTGAAAACATAATTAATTGTTATCTCATTCGTGCCGTTTGTGATTATTGTTGGGCTAACGGTTTACAACTATTTATATCTTCATGTTCCCTTGACTATGTTTAGCATGCTATCGCAAGTATGTAAATCGTGACGAACGGATATCTCAACAATAATAAAAAAATGTTAATAATGGGGTCTAAATTATTATTATATTGGAAGGTCCTTATTTGAGACGGTCATGTCTAAATACGAACTCGGAGATTGAGCTGCAAATTATTATAGCCATATTTCCAAATCCTGTACAACTTTGGGCTTACTATTAACACCGAGAAAATAGAAGTCATGTTACAACCAGAACCTGGCACAATCTATCGTGCACCCTGCATAAAGGTAAATGGTGTAGCACTGAAAACTCATTAGATTCATATATCTAGGTAGTACACTATTAAAAAATGTCAACGTTGATGATTAAGCGTATACAAGGATTGCCAAAGCAAGCATCACTTTTAGCAGATTGCACGTACATGTGTGGCATAGAAATGACATTACGATTAACATAATCTGAAGACTAAGCTGAAAGTTTACAGAGCACTGATACATCCAGTGCTATTATACACTAGTGAAACATGAACTGTGTATAACCGAAATGTCAGGAAACTCAATCACTTTCATAAAATTTGCCTAAGAAACAGCTATGAACATCAAATGGCGAGATGAGATTCAGGATACCACTGTCGTTGACAGATCTAGTATACTTAACATTGAAACTATTCTGATGCAGTCACAGATTCTTTGAGTTGACCATCTGGTCCGTATGCCAGATCATAGCCTGTCAAAGATACCTCTCTATGGTGAATTTCAGAAGGGCATACAATCTCAAGGTGGGCATATATAAAAAATGAATATTTATATATAAAACATATGCGTATTGATGGGAAAGAAAACATTTCTAATTTTATTAATTAAGAGTATAACTCTAGAAAAACGGATCCGATATGTAAAAATTGAATACATGCCGTAATGAAATATTGCTGAAAGCATACACAAAATAAAACATACAAAATAGACAATTCCTCTGATATAATTTAATTAAGAATACAAAATAGCACAGGACGAGCAAATGACGATACGACCCATCATAACATGACAATACACAATTAAATGATACAAGACAATGGCAGAAGGAGAGAATAATACATGTCAATAAAAAAACTGAAATGACGGAACAAAACGAACGGAAATTCAACTGAAGAAAAATAGGATATCTATATCACAGTTTCATAATGTTCTTTCTTCTCTGAAAGCAGAAATATGTAATAGCTATTTTACAGAATCACATCATAGCAACAGCATACATACTTGCAATCACATCAACATACAAATAGCTAGCTATTTGAATAGTATTAGGTAACATCATAATGAGTCGCGCGTAATAAATATATCTTGAAATGTGAGTAATGAGACATAGGGTCTATACTATATTTTGTTTCTGAAAATAGAAACATAAAACAAATGAAATGGGCGTGAAAATAAGACTGCTCGCAATATACATTACAAAATATACACGTAAATAATTAAATATGTTGATACCATATGTGTATGTTATTAAGAAGATTACCAGTTATATGATATTTTACATACAGTTCACCAACGTTAATATTGAAATATATCCAATGCTATCTGCGAGAGAAAGAGGCGAAAATAATAGTAACATTAGCATATCTTATGTGTGCTGTAAGATAGAGCTAAGGCGATCGATTATGTTGTTGACTTCTCTAGATCCCTAATGTGTAGAAGTCTATTGATGACTCGTGTCTGGACTATTGATAATGATTCAATGCATTTATTTGTATCACCTCTTAAATTGCAGGACAATCACAGTCTCATTGTAGCAGATACTAGGTAATAACTGCATCCAAACCGTAATTATACAGGAAAACTTGAAACAGCGTAATGAAGTGCTAATCACTGGTAACATCAATAATACACACAAATAGACGTTTCGACCAAACATCCTTATCACCAGCGTCACCATCATCAGTAATGATATGTTCTAGAACTACACATATGAGTATTACTTATCCTAGGGGGTGCAAAGGGAACGCAATGCTCTAGGCGGACCCAGGGTTAGCAGATAACCAAGATCCCAAATGTACCTCCACGCGGTGCACCCTGGAAACAGAAATACAGCAGCTCGAGCTGATTCTGGCCAAATCATTTGGGGATCGTGTCCAAGAATGTGGAGGTAGTAGATGGAAAGAGATTTGACTGCACAAGAGACAGACAATATCTCCGACATCACCACATTTAGCGACACTGTCGACATACAGTGAAGCTAGTCAGTCCAGTCCGAACATTGGAGGGGCGGCCAATGTAAAATGCACGTAAAGGTAGATGCATGGCGAGAGACAAATATATTTCATACCGAGTACAATGAAACAATGAAAGGGCAGAACAGCGCTAGAGGGCAGCGCGAACTGCAAATAGAAAATTCCCTAGGAAAGGGGAACTACAAGCTCCGTCAGCTCGAGACGAGCTTCTAGTTACCTGTGTTCCTTACAGGCAGAGACCCAGACCCATTCATTGGCGTGTGGTAAAGCAAGAAGACCTAATCCAACTCTAATGTCGAGCCTTCCTAAACCGGAAATATGCTCGCGAAGAGAAAGGGTTCTGTGCCCGATGGGCTTAGGCAAGAAAGGGACAACGATGGTAGTCCTGGCCCAACTCTACTGCCAAGGTTTCCTATACCGGAAGTACACTTGCAGAGAGAGAGGGTTCCGTACCCGATGCGCTCAGGCACAAAAGGGACAACGATTTAGCCCTGGCCCAACTCTACTGTCAGGTATTCCTACACCGGAAATACACTTGAAGAGAGAAAGGGTTCAGTACCTGATGGGCTCAGGCGCTATTGGGACAAGGACGCTCAGCTCGAGAACGCCTTGCTCTCAAACGCGTGGTGTGAGACTCGAACTTGGACAAGGGGTACACGATGTCGGTGAATGGCTAAGAGGGCGAAAGAGCCAGGGTCCAACTCCTCTGTTGAGTTCTTCCCCTTAAGGAACCAGGCTCACGGATGAGAAACGGTTCAGTACCCAATGGGCACAGCACGTCCAATCACACGAGGCAAGTTCATAGTCAGTGGAACACCTCGTTCGAGTCAGACGAGAGCAAAAAATCGTCATGGCGAAGAGTCTCCACTACGCGTGCCTGGAGACAGATATAGAGGCTGTCACAGGCTAAGGGTAGCCCACCCGAATTGTCAGGGCATGCCGAAATCGGATGTGCTAGGCCTACAAGGCGCATAACGGTGGCACAACGTAATCACGCTCCCGGCGGAAATCGCACGGATATCCGTGATGGTTACAATGGAGCGAACGAAAAACAAAAACAAACAAACTTATCCTATGATCTGATATTACCAAACACAATCTAGAAGTTCTGATGTAAGATCATAGAAGGCGAAAAAAATCATAAGACGTAGAAGACTAACTTCATCTCTCTCAACGAAGGGGTAAGCCGCTTCTTAGAAGTACCACGCATAGCAAGTAACAATGTAGCTATGCTCAATGATCTCCAGGAATTTATGAGTAAAAAAAACACTGTATAAACACTACAGCGCTTGAAGCGACTGGCGACCATTTGATCTTAAAACATATAATAATGAGATAGTATTTTGACCTCTGTTGCAAGTGTGTAGATAATCATGTTAATACCATGTTAGGGCTTTCTCCATAATTTTAGAACCACTGAGCAGTTGACCCGAGAACAAGTGAAAGTGTTGTAAGGGTAAATATTGTCTTAACGGTTAAGGTTTGCAAAGATATGAAATTTGCGTGAAAATGGTTAGGTTAACTGCTGAGAGAACACATAGTGGACAAGAGTGGTAGAGTTTTGGAACAGTTAGATAAATAAGAGAGAGTGGTGGACACGAGACGTGAATAGAGTTTTGGAATAGTTAGATAAATAAGAGAGAGTGGTGGATACAGACGTGAATAGAGTTTTGGAATAGTTAGATAAATAAGAGAGAGTGGTTGACGCGAGACGTGAATAGAGTTTTTGAATAGTTAGATAAATAAGAGAGAGTGGTTGACGCGAGACGTGAATAGAGTTTTTGAATAGTTAGATAAATAAGACTCGAAAGAAGCTGAATGTATATATATACACACAGCAATCATTCAAAATGTAGCTGGTGCGCGCGTCCTAAGTTAAGAAGGTTGCCCGGTCGTCGGTTTGTCTTAATGTATTGTGACTTGTCATGTGAGCAAATCACTAGCTTCAATGTACTTGTAAAAAATTTACGGTGAAGGTGGTCACAGCAGCGTGTGTATGAAATTTAGTGACAGCCATTAGACATGTGTCGTGATAGGGAAGTTAGAATTGTAATACATACTTTTCTTCTACTCTTGTTATCGCTACTATCAAGGGGCACTTGGTTACAAAAAGGATGCTCCTTCTAAGTCAATTTAAAATCTACATGAACGCCCGGGTTGGGTTCAGTTATTATGAGCTGTGGCCTCAAACAATATCAGTTGATAGGGAAACCTAACCTGTGTTCTACCGAGAGGAAAGGAATACTCTGGTAAAATTATATTATAACAGATGTGTGCAGCTGGCTTGCGTGTGAAATTATACTGTAACGTGTGTAGCATAAAAAGCGTGTGAAATGAACGAAGGAAATTGATAAGACGTATTTGAAACCGTTTTTATAAAACTTGTAATGTACGTCAAGTTTAGAAGACTGTTCTGCAACTAAACTCGTTACTTTATACCAGTGTTTTCGTTAATATTGCGAATGAGGCTTTATCGCCTAACAAAATTCAGGACAGTGATGGAGAAATGTACTATCTCACTACACCATTGAGCAGGAGAATGGAGTTACAGCTGCTCTCACGTGCCTGATGACACAAACACCAACAATTACAGTGATTCTATCAGACTCCCAGAGTATGTTGCGCATGATAAAAAAAACACGAATGTTGCCTTTTCTCAACAGCACGCAAATAATGGCATATATCTACTGTCTGTTTGAATTCAAATGAGTTATGACTGCAGGTTATCATCAGTACACTCCGGACAAGTTCATAAGTGCTCAGATTCCCGTCACAATAAATCCATCAGGGTTTAAAGTCAGACATTTACAGTTCCATGGTAATTTACTAGTTCCTTCGTGTATTTGTTATTGTTCCCTTTACATGCTGTTCCTATCTTTACACTAATCTTACGCAGTCCTGAGAACGAGAATGATTCACATATTTGAAAATCTTGGCGCGCTCATTATCCTGAACATCCATATATCCTGACACGAATATGTTTTTGAATTGTATGGATCATGAACATATGATTCAGTTTTAAAATTAAAAAAATAGTATTTATGTTGCGATGAATTGATGTTTCATAATGTATTCACTAGATGTATGTTATGTTATGGTTATGTTATGTTACGATGATAATCTCATTTTAAAATGCGCGGTGGTGGAATTCGAAAAAAGTATTAATTCAAATTACAAGGCGAAAAAAGACTTGGTTCAAAACCGTCAACTGACATCTAATGTTTTAATTTGAAAAAAAAATCAAAAAACAATAACCTAATCTACGACGTATGTCTGTCGGATCATAGTTTCCTTTGTTGTTCTGTCAATTATCGGTAAACTGGTTATTGCCTCCTGGTTCTTGGTTAGGAACAAGCGTCACGTCACTGAGGGGATTCCCATATATGCTCTGCTTGCCGTTCCATCACAATCTAAAAGTGTATAAGCTCAGTGTCCCAGACAGTTGCTGATTGCGCGTTCTTCTGATCGTTCCGAAGAGGGAGCACTTTCTCTCATCGCATATAGTCCCTCCCATTTCTACCATTCTCTGAAGATGCACATTGTCTCGTTCGACCTCCTCCTCATCCTCTCGAAGGGTATTTCTAATCCATCGAGAACCTGGGCCTATATTTGACGGAACATAGCAGATCATGTACTCCGTTGCTGCATCTACTGCTCCTTTTGCTCTGAGTGCTGTCAATGGCTCCGTCAGCAAAATCTGAATTTAAAGTACATACTTGCTTAATGTTATCTAACACATGTGCTGCCAGGTTAAGCGTTGGTTGGTTGGTGGCTGATCCAGCGGTCCATGAGCTCATGCCCTCTGACCTAATACCATTAGATGGCATTATATTGCTGGAAAGTCTGTGGATTTTCGGCCCACCCCGGGACAGAGCCAGAGAATAACTATCACACCTCCAGGAAGGTAGGTTTCAACCTATGCACTGCGCCTAGCCACTGTAGCCAAGATAGGGTTCACTGTGCTCATTCCCCGCCACCAATTGACTACTGATTATGCCGAACTTCTCTATTGCTTCCGGCATGCAACCAAATGTTCAAGTCAAAAGGATTGTCACGTCCTGAGTCACTGTGCCTCTATGATGGGCCTCAGCCATAGGAAAAACAGTGATGTCAGTTTCCTCCTCCTCAGTGCTGCACAGTATATCTCTGGCTCCCTCCCAACCACAGAGGGTGCATACATATATATTGAGGCAAACATGAAAAACATTTCAACAACAAAACAAAATCATAACTGTATAGATGACATGCCATGAAGCTTCTATAAGAAGATAACCTCAATATAACGGCATGTCATCCACTAAGGTTTTCTGCTGCATGGATGGTATGTCTAGTGGGCAATTGGTGAGACCCACAGACGCAACCACATGCGTAAGGTTGAGCGTGAAATGGGGTAATTTGTTGTCTCCAGCAGACAACATTCACAACCATACCTAGAAAAAATGTATACACTTGAAAGAAACTTAGTAACGTTCGTCTTTACAACCGCATATTGCATGACGTCATAGATTACGTATCATATTCTATCTAGAAATATGTGATTAAGCAAATAGTGCATTATTAAGACATTTTCTTTTTATGCGCTCGCTCTCAAACTCCTGCAGATTAGCAGGGCGTAGACCTAAGAACAGAATGCTTGTTTCATGGTTTACAATCTAGCTGCGATAGATTTCTACAATTTTGGTCTCATTTTTCCATCTTAAGCATGCATCTGGATCTCTTTGATCGTCCATGGGATATGACAGCTAATTTCATCCTGAAACCTTCTTAATCACCTCTTACAACATGCATGACAGATAACTGTGTCCCTATTCTGTGTTCACTTTTTGGATCATTCAAGATACAGGCGACTAACTTTCTATTCTAAGTTCGTCCAGTCAGAAGCGGTTTAAAAAAAGCACCATTAAATGACAAATAAAATGGAGAGTGCACAGGATGTACGCAGTAAAACACGAAAGACAAATGCCAGATAGAGAATGCATTGTTCACATAAACAACGAATGGACAGTTCTGAAAATCAATTGTAAAGGAATCAAGAGAGAAACAATATCAGGGGCCAATTACAAACAGAAAGGTTGCAACTGGTATATTTACGACCTAGCAAATCATGGCGGTGAATTCCACAAAATGAATGTAAAGTGGGTGGATAAAGAAATATCAAGATTGGAGACAGAACAGGAGAGCTCTGAATGATGGACAATAATTGGTTGAACAAGGACAAATTGCTGGGAACAGAGGTTGGTTGAAAACTGTTATTGGCGGTCTGTGTCTAGACATGAGGAAATGTTATCCTACTAATGTGACCTTGAAAAACTAACATTTCATTGAGAAATCAATTCTTGATTTGTTGAAGTTACAGAAATGTTTTTTTACTTACGACTCAGAAAGGCCGAAACTGGTAAAGATAAGGTATGTTTGTCTCATGTCTTAATATAGTGCAGTATATCGCATAAGCCTCTATTACAGCGTATAAGCCTATTGTTTTTAGAACTATTAGAACCATTTTTAATATCGATAGGGAGGTGTGGGGGGTCGGCTTATATAAAAGTAATGTGTAATTTAAATCAAAAATTATTTACCACAAGCATATGTCTGATGATGATGATGAAGTTCCTCCTTCGCAAGCGAAGATGAGCATGCCATGAAAAACATTAAATGCGATGGAAAAAAAATAATTAAAATTGGTAATTACTAATTTAGTTTGTGAGTTCGTAGATGCTCGATGAGTCCGATTCGTGCACGGAAAGTTCTATTGCAGTGCATGCAGGAGTACTGAAGGTTCGGGGTAGAAGAATTTTCGGATTCGTCCTTCCGCTTCTTGCGCTTGTGGATTGCCCGCAGCGTTCTTTCTTTTTTCAAATTTCGTGATGCCAGCAGTGTATATCGCATATTACCACAAGCATATGTCTACACACATCTGCACATATGGCTGAAATAGACTCACCAGTACATTGGAGTGGCTCATTTATTAAGTCTTAATATTATAAATAAATCAGTTATATAATTGGAAACTAGAGTTAGAGTTTGAATTTCAATAGTTCTCAGAATTCATCATCTGGCACATGAGCATCAGAGATACGTACCGTCGGCATCCTCCACTACAGTGATAACAACATAGGCGTCACGCTACCATATAACCTATTTGAATTCATCACATTACGTATTGCGTATATTTAGAAAAATAAAACGACAATATCTGATGGAATGGTTCAGCTGGATTCTTTTTATCCTTCCCGTGTTTGTGACAATGTCAACCCCTTTTTTTATATCAGTTAGTCCACATACGACTTTACCTGTGCAATATCCAATTTTAACTACTAATAAACACACTTATATGGATGTGGAGTCTTAAGAATCGGGTTTTCATCGAATTGTTGTTGATATTTATTTATACGATTATCAATTTTGTTAATATACGGTTAAAGATTTTGGACTCATTTGTCATAGAAAGTATATTATACTCTTCCTATAAACAATAATATACAACAGCTGTTTAGTTGATTATGTTGAAATTATATTGCTAAACATTTTATCGTACAAAATACGGTTGCCATAATAGTATGGCTGTGTGGTGGCATGGTGCAGATCGCGTATGTGGCGGTCAAGGTACCGAGTTCAATCCCCGCAAAAGGCAAGTGTCCGTTCGGACCATTCCTAAAACAATGGCAAACTACTTAACGTATTTTCATTTTCTAGAAAATCATTGCAGCCAAAAAATGCTGAGTTGATAGATACTTCCTGAATAGGATACACTACCAACAATACAACCGATCAATCAATATAAGTATAAATATAAGTATAAATGTAAGTATAAATATACATATAAGTATACATGTAAGTATAAATATAAGTATAAATATAAGTATAAATATAAGTATAAATATACGACAAGTGTCAATAGAAACTGCCAACAATAGTACATTGTTTTACCACATCATCTATGAATATGTTATGTTATGTTATGTTATGTTATGTTATGTTATGTTATGTTATGTTCCTCCAGGGCCATAGGCGGCGCGTAGGGCAGACACCATAGCTTTCCATTTCTGTCTTTGTGTTGCCAGGTCTTTCAATTCTTGCGTGTTGTTTAGGTTCATTGACATGCCTTCTCTATTAATGGTTCTTCGTAGAGTTTCTCTAGGTCTCCCTCTTCTTCTTACTCCAGGTGGCACCCAATATAGTGACTGCTGGGGAATTCTTAGACTGTTCATTCTGAGAACATGGCAGATGTAAGTCCAACGCCTTTGTCTAATGAAGGAAGATATATAGGTTTGTTTGCTTTCCTCTCTTATAGTAGTGTTAGATTTAAAATCACTCCATGACTTATATGAATATGATTTCATCTTTATTCTTAATTCTGCCGTACATAGCTTTGAAATAGTATATATGTATATATTAAAGTCATACTTATACTTTGTCTACAGTATCTTGATATATTATATATATATATATATATTGAATGTCACAATGTGCCGTATACAGAAAGTTGGTGGATCTCAGCGTCGGCTGACCAGGCAAAATGGAATCCTATATCATACTTCTAGTAGATAATAAAACTATATAGCGAGGCTTTTGTACAATTGAGAACCCTCTATCGTTTAACTCTACAGTTATGTTTCATGTTATTTATCAAATATTCTTTCATTCATTTTTTTTTCCGTTCGCTCCATTGTAACCACCATCCGTGTGATTTCCGCCGGGAGCATGATTACGTTGTGCCACCGTTATGCGCCTTGTAGGAATAGCACATCCCATTTCGGCATGCCGCGACAGTTCGGGTGGGCTACGCTAGCCTGTGACAGCCTCCCTATCTGTCGCCAGGCACGTGTGTGTGTGGTGACTCTTCGTCTAGACGATTTTCGTTCACGTCCCGCTCGCACGAAGTGTTCCACTGTCTATGAGCTTACCTCATGTAATTGGACGTACTGTGCCTGTGCCCATCGGATACTGAACCGTTTCTCATCTGTAAGCCTGGTTCCTTAAGAGGAAGAACTCAACAGAAGAGTTGGACCCTGGCTCTTTCGCCCTAATTCATTTGTTAAATACAGGTCTTAGTTTCTGAATTTTGTCTTCTAAGCCAATAATCTCCATTGATAACGAAACGATACAAGTCAACGATCATTGCAACTTTAATTTTTGTGTGACAGACATCAAAGTGACGGGAAATACCACATGTACCATCACAGTAGATGGGTTGAATATTTTACTGAAGAATACATGTTGATCTAGGAGTATATGCTTCTTTCTTGTCATGTTACAATGATCTTGTGATAACACCAAACTTGAATGCCTCTATTCGGGGACTATGTATGTTTCCTTAACACCTAATGCAACCATGTCTTTGAGCACACCTTATACGAGATCGAGTTTTACCACCGTTACCCAACTGAGGAGGACCATGAACATTAGCAAGAAAGACCTTCCGACATAATTAATTAAGACTCCAGTCGTTACGTGTTTTAATTATTGTTGGAATTTCGGTTAGTCACTATTTACATTCTTGGAATAACATGCCAAAAATAGTCAAGTAAATTCAAGCATGAGGATAAATGAAAATAATTCTTACAGCTTGTGGTTGGTCAAGTACGGAAAACCTGTTTACTTGTGTTGCAAAGCTATTCGGTGCTGCTAGAACATACCTGGTTCAATTCCCGTCAGCTGTAAAAATAGCCAAGGCGACTCCAAGTATATACATAGCTACAAACCGAAAGTCCAACAATAATCAAAATGTAGCGAAATGGGTCCTAATTAATTATATCTTCTAAACGACGACATCTCGGAGGACCTATGATTTTCTCAGAAAAACTATCGATTGTCCAGAACTTCCAGATTACTGATGAAGGGAGTGTATCATCATGATAATAACAATCGTCGTCATCGTGACCATCATCATCATCATGATGCTCATCGGCAGCATCATTTCTACCTCATGTATATTAACTCAAAGTAAAAAATAGACAATGGGTGATCAATGATAACATTAATTATTGCAAGTTTTGCATTGAACTAAAAGCGTTTCAACATTATCTCAAAAATAATATATTTAGACGTTGCTACACAGATATATGTTTTACTGGGGATAAATCCTCAGTGTCTGGGAACAACCCACAGCACTGAAAATATGAGTACTGTTGCAACACAGGGTTATAGGGAAAGTAAGTAGGTAAATAGGTAGATTATGTTTTACAAATAAAATCACTAGAAACATACTTTCAACGTAAGCTATGCAAAACTCCACGTGTATCACTGTTATAAGAATGTACATAACACACTAATAACATCAACAAAAACATACGACGTTTATAATAAACATGTCTTTATCGGGACGCAAACAAATAAAAAATGAATATTACAAAGAGAGCATCATATTGTCAGATAGGTGCAACAGCAGATAATTAAAAAAATGTGTAAAAGGGTGTTGCAGTGATATCGTATTTGTAGTTGTGTGAAAAAGGAAGCATGCTCATGCGCAGGGTGAGTTTTATATTAATTTATCTTCTGACAGAAAAAAAACCCAACCAAGTCCTTACCGGTAGTTGAACCCTGTACTTTACGGATGTCAGACTAATGCTTTAACCTCTCGCCCATGCGCCACACAAAATGAACAGATAATACATTGAGAGAAAATGTTAGTTCTACTTTTCAGTTCAACTCCACTTGATACCAAATTTCAGATCAGTAGATTTTTCGTAGATTGGTCTTACATTTTTCCTTTCATTATATTCATGTATTTGTTTTTACTCTTTCGTCTGTTCTTGTTGTCCTTGACTTCCGTCTTCTCTCTTTTATCTTCTCTACTTTATTATCTACTACTAGTAGACATTTTGGAGTTCAACTGAAAGGTATTACTCAATTCGGTACAGTACAAGTAGACACCCCACATAGTCGAATTATTCCTTATGTTTGTAAATTTCCTGTTAATCATTTAAATTTTTATTTATTTTAGGATTTGGGTCATGGTTAAGATAGTTGTGTTTAAAATAAATAACACTAACTCCAACCCTAAAAAAATAAATAAATAAATATGTCAATTATTCAATAATGAACATGAAATTTACAAACATATAAGGGAAATAATTAAATATGTTGTAGCATCTACTTGTATTGTACCCTAAATTAGGCTCTACCTTTCTCGATAATACATTTCAGATAAGTAGATTTGTTTTCTTTATTTGATTTTGTTTTTTTATTATACACGTTCTTTCCTTTCATTTCCTTTTACTCTTTTTTCTGCTTTTGTTGTACTTATCTACAATCGTCCTTTCATTTCTCCAATCTTTTCTCCTTATTATCTGCTTTTGCATCGCACTTAAACTATGACTGTTTCTAATATTTATTTTTTTGTTTTGTGTTTCTCTCCTGTTGCAGACTTTTTAAGTCGAAACATAAGCTGTTTTTGCTGCAACAAAAACAGTGATAGCATGTTATGTACTTTGTTACAACGGTCCTTACTTACTACTGTTTTCCACTATTTCATACTTGCTCGGAGAATAGATCTACGTGGCGCCAGTGTGTTGCCGGACCCGAAAGGGGAGCAAAGAATAGCAACACTGTTTACCTTCCATGCATGTCGCAAAAGGCGACTAAGGAGGTTATGGGATCGAGTTGGCTGTCCCATCCCATATAGGGTCAGTGACTCAAAGCCATGCTGAAGTCAGATGTGTCAGGCCGAAAGGCGCAGATATCGCAGCAGTGCTTCTGGTTATACTCTGTTCACTTTAAAAATGAAGTGGGTTGAAACATACCCTTACCTTACTCCGCGACAGCAGGTGATGTTTTTAAACATCTGATGACATGTAAAAACAATGTTATTTAAAACATTAAAAAATATGTAAAAAGAATATGTAAACAACATTTAAAAAAACATTTAAAAACGAAATTTAGAAACAATATTATTGGGCACTTAACAATCGATTAATGCGTTCTGAGTCCAACAACTAATCAGAAGCCCTGACCCACTTCATTCTTAGAGTGAACAGAGTATTGCAGGATGTAATACGGAGAACAAAAAGTGTCGTAACTTGATTTACAGCTTGACTGCAATTCTTGCACTTTTCTGCCTAACACATTCGCCTTCAGCATGACGTTTGGGCCAATTTTACTTTTAATGAGATTAGAAAGGCAACCTCAGACCTTCTTAGTCGCCTATTACGCTATGCATGTTATAACGGAGTGCAGATTCCTCCTTCTTGTCCAGATAACTTACATGCATGTTAGTTTTCATTACAAAAAATTATGTCTATAATAGTTTCTTGGCAACTTTTCACTAGCATTGACATATTAAATGTTGTTCTAACAAATGGGTGGACAAATTATGGACCGCCGGCCACATCCGACTCTCAAAATTTGCTGCTGGCAACCAGGCTGATTTAAAAGCAGAGAATGCACTGTCCCTGAGCGCAGTAAATACTACTTCGAATTTCAAAGGATTAAGAAATTACCTTTTTGGCGCCATCCAACTACAAGAATAATCAATCCTGTCCAGAAATGATAGCGCAGACCTGTACTTTAACATTATGTGTTGAACATTAGTAGAACAACATATCATGAAAATGCCAACTTAACACACATAACTACTTTAAGAATGCGTTGTTTACTATGTTAAAGAGAACACGTTGTGAAATATTGACATAATAATTGAACAATTATAAATATGTTCATATGATTCCATGAACACATACATATTCATACATGTTACGCAATCATAATCACATTATGTTATAACACATACACATATTCATAAATGCTACTACATCATAATTACATAAGGTTATATATAGGTTATGGTTTAATTTGGGCGAGGGGGGGGGAGGGTATCCATAAATAAGCTCAATAATTTTTGGCCAATTTTTGACCCCTCACTCCAACACTTGTCAACAAGTGTCATAAAATTAGGAACCCACCACATTGATTAATTATGCCGAAATGTTTCTAATGTTTTTTTAAAATATTCCTAAATTGATTTTAGCAAAAACAGTTTGAAAAACTAAATGATGTGTTTAACAATTGTATAAAACATCTTTCACGTTCAATAAATTGAATTAGTGTATAAAAAAGGATATTGTTAACGTCAACTTTTTTCCAATCATCCCTTTGTCAACAACTCTACAAATTAACAGACTGCCCCCCCCTCCCCCAAATTGTTGACGTACTTTATGGACATTACTTTACAGATAAATACACAATTGATACATATTAAGAGAATAATACACGTTTTCAGGTTTGAATGAATAGAACGCTTGTATGCTTGTATCTATTATACGTAGATATAATATTCTATATATGTATTTGAAACAAGAACAAAACAAGAACTCGCCGAATATCCAAAGTTATGATAATTCATGTAATCATATTAAGAGTCTAGTGGGTTGTAAAAAGACACAACATTGAATTGAATTCTGTGGGGAAAAAAAATATCCACAGCAAATATATGCAGTTAATAAAAGAAAATGCAATGTCTTGCTAAACTATATGATTATGATAAATGAATGTGTCAACTCTAACCAAAAGAAAGATCGTTGCTTATCCTATTACGGACGAGCACGTCAGACATGACCTTCGATGATATGACTTATTGGAAAATGGGATATCAAACGTTCTTAATGACTATTTTGACTATTTCTCGGATTGTTATTGGTCCGAATGATTATACTTTTATGAGACAGCCAATGAAAATCAAGGGTATATTTATGTGAATCATTTTAGAAGGCAATATTTCCCACTAGTAAAACAAGTCAGTAGATTATATAATCCAAGGATCACGAGTCAAACGATATTTTTATAGTGGTAATTTTCTAGAAAGTTTTTACATTGATAAGGTTGTCAGTGCTAAATGGTCAGGCTGTTTAATCTCTGCAAAACACGTCGAAACGAGTAAGAGACACCTTTTGACGCTTCTGAAATTAACTCACTATCTCATAGTCTCAGAGATGTATTCACTATCTCACAATCTCAGAGATGTATTCACTATCTCACAATCTCAGAGATGTATTCACTATCTCACAATCTCAGAGATGTATTCACTATCTCACAATCTCAGAGATGTATTCACTATCTCACAATCTCAGAGATGTATTCACTATCTCACAATCTCAGAGATGTATTCACTATCTCACAATCTCAGAGATGTATTCACTATCTCACAATCTCAGAGATGTATTCACTATCTCACAATCTCAGAGATGTATTCACTATCTCACAATCTCAGAGATGTATTCACTATCTCACAATCTCAGAGATGTATTCACTATCTCACAATCTCAGAGATGTATTCACTATGTCACAATCTCAGAGATGTATTCACTATCTCACAATCTCAGAGATGTATTCACTATGTCACAATCTCAGAGATGTATTCACTATCTCACAATCTCAGAGATGTATTCACTATGTCACAATCTTAGAGATGTATTCACTATCTCACAATCTCAGAGATGTATTCACTATCTCACAATCTCAGAGATGTATTCACTATCTCACAATCTCAGATATGTATTCATTATCTCACAATCTCAGAGATGTATTCACTATCTCACAATCTCAGAGATGTATTCACTATGTCACAATCTCAGAGATGTATTCACTATGTCACAATCTTAGAGATGTATTCACTATCTCACAATCTCAGAGATGTATTCACTATCTCACAATCTCAGAGATGTACTCACTATCTCAATTTCTCGAAATGTATTCACTATCTCACAATCTCAGAGATGTACTCACTATGTCACAATCTCAGAGATGTACGCACTATCTCACAATCTCAGAGATGTACTCACTATCTCACAATCTCAGAGATGTATTCACTATCTCACAATCTCAGAGATGTACGCACTATCTCACAATCTCAGAGATGTACTAACTATTTCACAATATCAGAGATGTACATGCTATCTCAAAGTCTCAGAGATGTACATGCTATCTCAAAGTCTCAGAGATGTATTCACTATCTCACAATCTCAGAGATGTACGCACTATCTCACAATCTCAGAGATGTATTCACCATGTCACAATCTCAGAGATGTATTCACTATCTCACAATCTCAGAGATGTACGCACCATCTCACAATCTCAGAGATGTATTCACCATGTCACAATCTCAGAGATGTATTCACTATCTCACAATCTCCGAGATGTACGCACTATCTCACAATCTCAGAGATGTATTCACCATGTCACAATCTCAGAGATGTACGCACCATCTCACAATCTCAGAGATGTATTCACCATGTCACAATCTCAGAGATGTACGCACCATCTCACAATCTCAGAGATGTATTCACTATGTCACAATCTCAGAGATGTATTCACTATCTCACAATCTCAGAGATGTACTAACTATCTCACAATCTCAGAGATGTACTCACTATGTCATAATCTCAGAGATGTACGCACTATCTCAAAGTCTCAGAGATGTATTCACTATCTCACTCATATATCGTCGTACCTGATGTCCTCTGGTCCAGGAGCTATGCCTTTGGACTCCTTAATTTCTTTGACCGTAAAGAACGTTTCTTTCTCCATGGTCAGAATCGTCCACATATCGCTTAATGTTTTCTTGACTTCCTGGTATGCTGCGTAAATCATATGTCCAAGTTGTGCGGTAAAGTGCGCAAGTAATGCAGCATTCTTTGTCTCGTCTGTTTTGTGCAAGGTCAGATCAGTGCCCTCAAAGTTGATAATAACCGATCTCTTTGTTACCCATTCATGGATTTATGTAAACGCCAAAACAACTTTAGTGACTTTCCCCGTTCATCTCCTGACAAATATCTCCCATTATGTTTGTTTTTCAGTTTTAGCTACTTTGAAAATTTCAACCGTATGAACTGTGATCTGACGCAATTTTAAGATGAAGTTCGGTTTAGAGAATGTCCTTTTCCTTGACCTCTGCCACTGTGCTACTGATGTCTTATTTTTCATCTATTCCTCTTGTACCTTCCTGTTCCACCAGGGGGTTGTTCACAATCGCGTATTTCCATGCTTTGAGATCTACAATACTTGTCGAATTTTACTTACATCAGCCCCCCCCCCCTGTGATCATAGTAAAAGGACTTGACCCTTGGCCGGTAATGTTTGATTTTGTCATTTTTACAAGCACGACACATGATTGCGGTAAATGGCGCGAGATGACATCTGTGTTGATTCTCACTCACCACAAATGGAAGTGTAGTTCAGTGTTTCTGGATTCTTCATCTGAAATAGGTGGACTCATTAATGTATGTATTAATTAGAGATTACGGCGTAGCCAGGTGAGGTTTTCCTAATACAACACTGCGACATGGTTAGCAATCCGACAGTGAGAACTCAAGTCGTTCGTAGAAAATGGAGGGTTTCCTGGAGACATGGACATGGACATGCAGCACAAGACAAACGTAAACCTGTGATGGCTGAAATGGTATGCTTACGCAGAATCCTAGGAATTTCGCTAAGAGACAGAGTGAGAAATGAAGACATGAGAAAAAAAACCGGCACCACCCGAATCTTAAAATACATCAAGAGACAACAGATCAAATGGTTTGCACACATCAGCAAACTACAATCAGACAGCATACCACAGCAAGCTATGTTACAAACTATGCTACAGATATAGCGAAGGCAGACCTAGAGGCCGACCCCGAAAACGATGGCACCACTGAAATAAAAGAGGCGACAAATTCCACAATGTACTCAACACACAAGAAGGCCGTCTCCAGAAAACTCTTCTACCCCTGACGCCGAAAGGCAACAAACGGTTTCAGCGAATAGATAGATAGACAGACGACAAATGATACAGATGCTACACATAATAGGTGGTCTGACAACGAGCTAGGGGAGTTGGCAGCCATGTTAAATAATCACCTAAGGATAGGAAAGGTAAAAGATGATTGGCTACACGGGTATTCAATACTACTACCTAAAAGGTGTTCGAGCACACCGTATACAAGATCGGCTTTCACCACGGTTACCCACTGAGGAGGACGATTATCGTTTCCAATAAAGACCTTCCGATAGAATTAACTAAGATATACATTTTCACGTATTTCTGATTACACTCACAATGAATGTATACATGTACACAATCTTTCCTGTTGGTAAGTGACTATCTCTAGATGTCGATTTCCGATACTACGTTCTGCATTTTTTTTTCAATCGCACACGCGATTCAATGATTTTTTTTGTGTGAGTACATCTTTATGATCTCCATCTTGTTTTTTATATTGTTTATTTAGATTTCTTCCAGTGATTTCCGTTTGATATGAGTTGTTCTTTTATAATATATTCAAGGACGTCTTCCTGCAATTCAACTTTTACAAGCATAAAATCATTATGAAGTGACATTCTTTCCAGAACGTTGTCTTCGTCGTGGATATTCTGAACGCCTTTCTGTTCCGGACAAGCAGACCTGCATTGGCCAGAGATATGTGCATACATTCCTTGATGTCGCTGGTCCATCATCTTCTTGATACTCCTCTTCTTCTCTTGCCTGACGCTCAGCCCTCTAGAATCAGCCTTTCAATACCATCATGTCGACACCATGGTACCATCAAAGTGTCCAAAATACTGTAGCTTCCTTCTTATGATATTATTTAGAAGCCACCTTTCATTTAGTTTCAGTAATTTCAAAACTTCGATGTTATTTTTTTTCTCTGTCCATGATATTCGTAGGATCTTTCCGTAGCACCTAATTTCAAATGAATTTATTCTTTTGAATATTGTTTTGTTTAAAGTCCAAGTCGACGCACAAAATACAGGATGCAAAAACTCAAATAAACCATTGGTTTGCTCAAACAAGAAAATGTTGATTGTAAAAGTTAGCCATAAAACTACTACACACGATTTCTGGGCACTACCGTTTCGTACATTCATATTACGAGTATATATAGTGTATCTTCTTCTTCTTCGTTCGTTCTCAAACTCCTGCAGATTAGCAGGATGTAGCCCGGAGAACGGAATGCGTTGTGTCATGGTTTACAGCATTGCTGCGATATCTGCGCCTTTCGGCCTGACACATCCGACTTCAGCATTACATAGTATATAAAATACTATTATATTATACAAAACAATATCATGAATAAAAAATTTGTGAACGTGGACAAACATTATATGAATGAATGAACTTATGGCCTGCCTACTACACCTCAGCAGTACTACCAAAGAAACAGTATTGCAGTGAATCCCGGGTCACTGTGGCATACATGGAAATAAAAAAGCTGATCTCCTGGCAAGGAACGGGGGATCACTGGAACAAATAGAAAATGATAATATGTACTATGAATGCAAGACTATGTTAAAAGCAGAATATAAGAAAAAGTGGAAGCAGATGCACCCAACCGCAGAACCAAATGACCCCTACCATCAAATGGCACGCAAAGAACAAACTATCATCTTCAGACTACGAACTGACCACAACAGACTTAGAACCCACATGTTCCGAAAACTGAAGATTGCCGAGACAGACCTGTGCAACTGTGGACTGAGCCCAGAGACTGCAGAACACATTCTTCATGCCTGTCAACTCTACCAAAAAGAGAGGGAGAAAATATGGCCTACTGAGACGGCACTGCTTCCAGACGCGAGAGGTTCCATGGATGACCTGAAGCGAATCACACAATTCATTGAAGCTATTGGTGCTGTAACCTGATATCTGACTGAAGAACGATGAAGAAGATGAAAATAATTTTTTCTTCTCATCTTCTCCTACACAAAATTTTACACTTCAAAATACCTGCTGTCACAGTCTACTTCATCCTTCGTCCTTTCATGATATAACCACAAAATGTGGAGTTTCCATTTTGATGCGAAGGAACAATTTCTCTTTTTGAAGTAACGTCTTTCAAGATATATTCATTAAACCTTTTTTAGCTGGTCATAGTGTTCTTAATATTCTTCTTTAAACCACAACTCTACTGCTTCTATATAATATTGCGCTAGTCTGCTAATTTCCAAAATTCACATCCATACATCAGAATTGGTTATATATACTTTCTAAGAACTCTTTTTTTCCAACAGAATTATATATCATCATCATCAAGTGCCGTCTCCGCAACGAAGGTTGGCTGCAACGTATCTCCAACATCTCCTGTCTCTTGTCTTTGTGGTGCACTCTGCTAGACTGTAACCTGTCCATCTTGTAATGTTACTCTCCTACTTGTATCTCTGCCTACCTCTTGCTCGCTTCCCTTTGACTTTACCCTCAAGTAAGGTCTTCAATAGGGTGTCATATCTTTTAATGTGTCCAAAGTATTTTATTTGCCTGATCTTTATTTCTCTTAGTAGTTCTTTCTTCATATTAAGTGTCTTTAGCACCTCTTTATTTGTTTTCTTCTCTTTCCATGATGTTCTCCCTATTCTTCTATATACCCACATCTCAAAGGCATCAATTTTGTCTTCTAATTGTTTATTTAGTGTCCATGTTTCTGAGCCATACATTAATATGAATATATATATTCATATTAAAAAACATAATTATTATGTATATTAATCATTTGCAATATCTTCCATTTATATTTTCCTTTAAAGATCTCCTAAAAACTCTCTCAAGCACTGCAACATCGATCCTAGCTCTTGGGAGACACAAGCCCTTGATAGCTTGCCACACCCATATCACTGCTGGCATCACTACATTTGAAAAGAAAGAAAACACTGCGGTAAAATTAGAAGCGACGAAAGCGGAAGGACACATCCTTCTTC
This sequence comes from Meghimatium bilineatum, assembly GCA_034231615.1. Taxonomy (NCBI): domain Eukaryota; kingdom Metazoa; phylum Mollusca; class Gastropoda; order Stylommatophora; family Philomycidae; genus Meghimatium; species Meghimatium bilineatum. The sequence goes on along the minus strand of CM067320.1, from coordinate 47,704,544 downwards.
TTCTTCAGCGTTCATTCTCAATCTCCCGCTGGATATCTCTTGTAACAGGACAATGGTCCTACTATATTTCCATCAGGATGTAGTCCAGAGAATGGAAATGCGTTGTGTCGCCGTTTTATTTGCGCTAATGGCCCGACACATCCGTCTTCGGCGGGGGACACATCCGAAAACTCTCCTACTCTAAACCCTCTACACTCCTGCATGCACTGCAATAGAACTTTCCTGGCACGAATCAGACTCATCTGACATCTACGAACTCACAAATCAAATTAGACAATCAGAAATTATTTTTTTGTTTTTCTACTTGTTTATCACATTTATTGTTTTTCATGCCATGCTCATCTTCATGCTTGCGAAGGAGGAACACCATCATATATTTTCCTGGTGTAACATGGACAAAACAAGTTGCACGTGTTTCTCGAGCTGTGGCAGCAGTTAAACACGCCCATCCATGGCACGTGATATTTGTCACATTTTTAAGGTGTGGGCCGAAGAATTTGATGTGGATGTGTCCAATAGAATTAAACATTGGTAGATTACAAGTGACAAGATACAGTCTTTTTACTTTTCCCGCTATTTCCATTGGTCACAATCTGTACAATTTATGTTCATATCCAATAAAAGTGACGGGAAAAGTCAAATTAATTATTTAAAAAAGTTCTTATCCAATTAGCAAACATGTCTTTTATATATCGAAGGTCACTGTACAGAAAATTGTTGGAGGTCATGTGCACACAAATTGTCGATACACTTATGGAAAAAAATTCAGACGGCAGTAGGCAGGATTTGAACCAAATCCGTTCATCGAACACATATTGGTATATGCCATTATTCGATATATTTACAGCTCTTGTTTTGTCAACTTACACTTAAATTATTAGATACATTCACAGCTCATGTAATGTTAACTAACAGTTAAATTATTACATACATTTACGGCTCATGAAATGTAAACTAATAGTTAGATTATTCGATACATTTACAGCTCATGTAGTGCCAAGTAATAGTTAAATTATTTAAATAATATTTTTTTAAAGAAATTTAATCCAAATATTCACTGAATATCACAAAAACTTGCCGATGTAAGGAAGCGGCTATAATTGCAAATATTAAAATGTTCAATCATGGAGACATGTGAAATGTAAGATCACATACAAAATATCATTTTGCACGATTTTTGGGATAATAATTACAATTTTACAGAAATCCTTTTAAAACTGTCTATAATGGGATTTCTTCTTGAACAAAGAATAAAATGACAAAAATTGAAACATACAGTAAGCAGGTCATGATTGTTTATGATTCATGATTGACAAAATAAATCATGGATTCCTCTGAGAGGAGGAGATAACCCGCTGTATGTGAACTTGTGATGGCCAATCATAGAAAGAAACACAAAAAAACATATGTTGCAATGCTCACTTGATCAAATCTCATAAATCAACAATAACAAGAGAAACGGATCCAGTTTCTCTAATAAATAATAACAGTTTTCATTATTCTCCATACAACGTAGTTACTGTCCATAAATTTGTCTACTCATGTGACATATTCTTCCTTATGGATTCTCTGAACACTTCGCGATTCTGGGCGAGTTTCTGCCGCATCATCTTTGAGCAATATGATATTTCACTGCACTCTTCCCCTGTTGCCTTTAACTCTCCTTTCAGCTATTAATCTTTCCATACTGTTATGTCACTTTATATAACAAAAAAGCACATAGCTGTCGTGTTAGGATGTTGTTAAGGTGCCAGCCCTCTTCGACGTTTATTGATATTAGCACGTCTTGATTTGTCTTTTTAGGTGTCCATGGTATACGTAAAATTGTTCTCTAATTTCGAAAACAGTTATTCTCTTTGCCATTGTTTTATTTAATGTCCATGCTTCGCAACCGTTTATTTCCATTGGAAATACGCATGTTCTGTTCATACATAGTTTGTCAATGCTGTTGGTACCTTGCCAAAGATTTTTCATTTGCGCACATTTCAATATCGCCATTGCAATTCTTCTCTTGATTTGGACAGAATAACCCCGTGAATTATTTATATTTGTGCACAAATGCTGAACATTTTAAGTTGGTGTTAAACTCACGTGTGTTCAGAATATGCAAAATATAGTTACTAGGCACATTACTAATGTAGGTTGCCATTTCTTTCAGAGAAAATCTGTTTATCGAATAGCACATTATAAAACACATTCATTTTCGCAATTTTTTAGCAGAAGTGCATACATTACGTCAACAATTGTGTGAAAAATTTGACCCAACACTTCTTAAGTAAATGTCAAGAATCCAGTCAAACATCTCTCACCCCACCACGCATAAATATGCACAAAAAACCCTCCCCTAAATAAATAAATATGCAGAATATATAAGAAAAAAAATACTTGATTTTCAAATTTTAGGACAACTGTATCAAATTTCAGAAATTAATTGGGATTTGTTTGTTGTTGACATCAACTTGTGTCTTCTCATTGGCAACAACAGTCCGACTTTTTCAACCCCTCCCCCTCAATTGTTGACGTCATTTAAGGACATCACGTATATTATAATGCTAAAAAGTTAACATTTGTTGTTCAGAGTTATCTCATTTGTTTCTCAGAGTTGTCTCTTTTATTGCTCATATTTCTCGAATAAGAAATCCCTCATGTGTTTCTGATAGTTCTCTCATGTGTTTCTGATAGTTCTCTCATGTGTTTCTGATAGGTCTCCCATGTGTTTCTGATAGTTCTCTCATGTGTTGCTCATATTTCTCTAATAAAAAATCCCTCATGTGTTTCTGATAGTTCTCTCATATGTTTCTGATAGTTCTCTCATGTGATTCTGATAGTTCTCTCATGTGTTGCTGATAGTTCTCTCATGTGTTTCTGATAGTTCTCTCATGTGTTTCAGATAGTTCTCTCATGTGTTTCAGATAGTTCTTTCATGTGTTGCTCAGATTTCTCTAATAAGAAATCCCTGATGTGTTTCTGATAGTTCTCTCATATGTTTCTGATAGTTCTCCCATGTGTTTCTGATAGTTCTCTCATGTGTTTCTGATAGTTCTCTCATGTGTTGCTCAGTTATCTCATGTGCTGCTCAGAGTTCTATAATTTGTTTCTCAGAGTTATATAGTTTGTTTCTCAGAGTTCTCTCTTCTTATTTCACTCTGCTATTAACCTGATTATATTAAGAGAAAAGAGTCCATACAAATAGATTTCCGACATCTTCAGTGAAAGTGTCCAGTAATCGTATTAATGATTATTCTTCAGTCTTATTTGACTTTTAGGCACTGATCACCTTCAAAAAATGTACATGTTATAACCCCTTTCCCTAGTCACATAAGGCACACAGATGACAATTACTATACTTATGTTATCAACTCCTCTCTCTCTCTTTCTCTCGTCTCTCTCTCTCTCTAATAGTGCACATATATTACCTTATTTCATCACTTGTCTCAAGTTCACCATCTAATTTTACACAATAGTTATCAATACATTTCTAGAGATATACAATCAACTATGTATATATATATATAATCAGTACACAGTCTGAGAGCTTGTTTTCGTGTTCCTGAATGTGTATGCTTTTTATTGGGGTTATTTGCTGTGATAATTCAGAACATACCATCGTATTGACTGAATAAGAACTAGTGTTCTTAATATAGCCAACGCTTGAAAAAAAAAATACTGAAAAATCAGGATTCATAGCAGGCTTTTTGTTTTATTTAAATTAGAATTTAAAAAAAAATTAATTGCCCACATTTTCTGCGTATAATTTGTTTCAGAACTAAAGGACCTCCTTGATAGAGACCAACGATTTTATAAGACCCATTAGCTGTTGGAAACATAAGCTTGTAAAGTGACTTCTTTGACTTTACATGTGATCTTCATTGGGCGCTATGATTACACATTGAAATGCACAACAGGGAAAATGTGAAATGAATAATTTTAGAAGGATGTTTTCCTGTTAGAAAATAGGTTTTATTTTTTAGACGGTCACGCACTAGATTATTGTTTAAGTGTAACCATTAAAATGTTTTAGACCTATCGGCTAATTATAAAACTGTATTATAAAATGACTCTTTTGAATTTTTCGGTGATTTTTATTGATCACAATGTTTATCCTTGTGTTTCCATAGCCAATGAAAATCACAGGAAAAATCACTTGAATTATTTTAGAAGTCTGTTGTCCAATTAGCCATGAAGTCGTAATTATATATGTCGATCATCCGGGGTTTATCTGGGATTGTCTTTTGTTCAATAAGTCACGCAAAGTGATGTCTTGTTTACAAAACGAGTTTTCTTTTGAAGATCCTTGCGGATTATGGTTTGAAGCTACGGAATTAGGTGATATTAGCGGTACTCTAGGCAGGCTGAGTGTCCCTTCTTTAGGGAGAAATAAATAGGGAAAAACCTGAGAACAATGATGTAAATCCTCTACGACATGTTAACGACGTTTTTGTTGTTTCATAACTATTGATCTACTTTGTATTCTTACATTACGTATCGACTGGTCGCATTACATTCAATACTTTTATGGGATATTTTTGTGTGCTATTGAGATACCAACAGAGAAACTGCTGGAACATTGGAGCACCAATAGTTTGAAAGTAACCTAGCAACCACTTGGATGACGTATTTGTGTTTGTTAAATGGTTGATCCAAACTATGTATGATCAGAACATGGATAATTCTAGTGAAATATACAGTTGCGAGGCATGGACATTAAATAAAACAATAGTGCAGAAGAAAGCTCCTTTCGAAATGAGATGCTAAAGAAGAAATTTACGTATACCATGGACAGCTAAAAAGACAAACCCATAAGTGCTAAGAAAACTGTGTCTTTTTTGGTCTTTTTAAAGAGACATTAACAGTATGCACATATTAATAGCTGAAGGCAGAGTTAACGGAAACAGGGGAAGAGTGCGCCCAAGACGACGATTGTGCAGTGATATATCAGATTGCTTAAACATGTCTCTAGATGTAGCAGGTCAACTCGCCCAGAATCGCGATGTGTTCAGAGAACCCATAAGGAAGACTACGTTCTGGAACGACTATATTACATGGGAAAATGGTGAATTCAAGTCTCAAGCCGAGACACGATCATTTCAACCTAATACCGGAGTTTGCGGTTATATCATACCATGTCCCTTTCGCCGACTTATTTTTATGCTGCTGATATCATAGAGACAAATGGTTGTAGACTTGGGCATTTCTTACTGTGTCTAGACATAAACATAATAAACCACCGTGTGATGTCGGGGCTCTAAAGGGGTGCACAAAATATCAACATTGTATAACTTCCATGCATGTCGTCAGAGGCAACTAAAGAGGTTGTGTAAAATTTCTTTATATTTGAACCGTCTGTCTTGTCCGGGGTCCGAGATAGGAGAAATGAATAACAGCAACGAATAGCTTAGAATATATGTTGTAGGAAGTTTACAGGGTGAAAGTGATGCATACATCATGGTGGAGTCGGATGTATCAAGCCGATTTGTGCAGATAACACAGCTAACCGTGACACAACACATTACATTCTCTGGACTTCATCCTGTTAATCTGCAGGAGTTTGAGGAAGAAGGGAGAATGAGAAGAAATATATTCAACTCTCTCTCTGTGATTTTGCAATTTCATTATAAATTAATATGATCTATTTAATTATATTTTAAAATGTTTTATTTCTATTATACTTTTATTATATGTTACATTCTAACACACTCCGTATTGATAAAAAGTAATTATGTGGTTTTTTTTAACGTTCTAAATATGTATCTGTATATTCAACTAGCGCTTCAAGAATCACATAAAAAAAACTCTCTCAAGCACTGCAGCATCGATACTAACTCCTGGGAGACTACAGTACCTGATCGCTCAGCCTGGCACACCCAGATCACTGTTGGCATCACGAAATTTGAAAAAGAAAGAACACTGCGGGTATCCACAAGCGCAAGAAGCGGAAGGACAAATCTGAAAATTATCCTACCCCGAACCATCAGCACTCTTGCATGCACTGCAATAGAACTTTCCGTGCACGAATCGGACTCATCGGACACCTACGAACTCACAAACCAAATTAGACAATTTTTTTATTTCTTTTATTATTATTATTGTTTTCCTCTTCGCATTTATTGTTTTTCATGCAAGGCTCATCTTCGATTGCGAAGGAGGAACATCATCATATATTTATACATTTTAAATAAAATTTTAAACTTTAACTTCCTAATTCACATATTTAATGTGATGGGTTTTTTTTCTTTCTACAAGTATTGTTTGAATTAATCTTTTTAATTTGAAACCTAATTCCGCTGTTCATATTTTAAAATATATGACATTAATAGCAATATTTTAATCCAAACATTTCAATGTAAGAGTGTACAATTCCATGCAGTTTTTTGTGTGTCAAATGAACAGATTCCCAGAGCACAGGTCAGTTCAAGTTGATCTGAATAAAATAATATTATATGAAATATTAAATATTTCCCTAGAGTCCAGAACATTGACTCTCAGCAGCCAACTGTATAAGAATCTTGACTCCAGCAGCCACCTGTGTCAGAATCTTGACTCTCAGCAGCCACAAGTCTCAGAATCCTGACTCTCAGCCGCCATCTGTCTCTGAACCTTGACTCTCAGCAGCCACACGTCTCAGAATCTTGACTCTCAGCAGCCACCTGTCTCAGATGCTTGACTATCAGCTGACACATGTCTCAGATGCTTGACTATCAGCTGACACATGTCTCAGAATCTTGACTCTCAGCAGCCACCTGTCTCAGAATCTTGACTCTCAGCAGCCACCTGTCTCAAAATCTTGACTCTCAGCAGCCACCTGTCTCAGAATCTTGACTCTCAGCAGCCACCTGTCTCAGAATCTTGACTCTCAGCAGCCACCTGTCTCAGAATATTGACTCTCAGCAGCCACCTGTCTCAGAATCTTGACTCTCAGCAGCCACCTGTCTCAGAATCTTGACTCTCAGCAGCCACCTGTCTCAGAATCTTGACTCTCAGCAGACACCTGTCTCAGAATCTTGACTCTCAGCAGCCACCTGTCTCAAATGAATCTGATCCAGTGAACTGTTGACATTGTGTTATGACATTGTTAAGTCTTCTGCATATTCTCATAGCATGCTTGTTATTTTAAATATCATATCTATATAGTAAAGGCTGTGGACAGAATGGTAATCAAAGGTATACATACTGGAAGACAAAGGTAATGTCCAATGTTTACTTTTGTCAATACATACATTTATTTTATGCCAATTTTTTTTCACCATTTGCTGCTAATGTATAATTTGTTTTTACTTAATTTCCAATTTTATATTTTTACAAATTAATTTTTTTTATTTATGTCAATGTATAATTATTATTTCTGGCGATATATGCGAAAGAATAATCTTTGTTTTAGTTTTGTCCAATGTTTAACTTTGTGCATAGCTATGTATTCCTTTTTGTATTTTCTTTAAATTTGTGAAACTCTGCATGCTGTTGGTTCTAGTGATTTTCTAGGCAATGTTTATGATGAGTTGATTACAATTGCATTTTGAACTGTCGAGTGCTAAACATCCTGCTGTGGAAATTGAACGTGGGATCCTTTCCGTTTTAGTCATGCTCTGTACATCGCCGCAGAGTCGGACAAGATGCTATTACTAGGAAATCTCTGTTCTAGAATGAACGTACACGCCAAGAGAGGTTTCTGTTTGTCTATATCATTAATATAAAGTTCAGTTAATGTAGTAGACAGAGCTCTTTCTGTAGTCATTTGGTCAGCGGATTAAAATTGTTCCTAGATAGAACGTCTGAACCAGATCTCGGTTTTTTAGAAGCGGAGATAGGAATTCTACAGATGTAAGATCTAACTCGACTGACTGCACTTTTGGCTCCTCAATTACCTCTAATCAATTTCTGTACATAATAACCAAAAGAAATCAAGTTCACGATGTCGGTGACTGACATCTCGGCTAAAAAGATGAACGAGTCCAGTTCAATTAAACTGTCGAGTTTTTGCTATACCGGAATCATACTTTTGCGGATGAGAAAAGGATCAGTACCTGATGGGCACAGGAACAGTACGTCAAATTACGCGAGACAAATTCACTGGCTACAGAACATCTCGTGCAAGATTGACGTAGTTGACCCAAGCATAAATCCCAGATTACCGACTCATTGGAGATTGCCACACAGGAACATGTTTTATTTGGCCTGTAAAGTCCAAGGGCATAGTGGATATGTATTATAATATATATATATATAATACATATATGTCTAGGAGAATTCGCTTTGTCGCACCATGCTATTTTTCTTACAAGAATGGACTATGTGACGAACATTAACTATAGACTGTCCAAAAATAACATCCTTTTCCACAACTGAACGCTACATCAGTCAGATCGTAGTCCGGTGAACTATCCTCGTGGCGACTTACGCTAATGACAAATATTACAATTTAATCGATGTATCTAATGTGTGTATGAAAATCTTTAAAATTAAGATTAGCCTGCCACTACTTCCATTTGCAATCTGAGTATTGCTGTACAAGCGAGTTCTACGAGTTCTCTCGTAAAATTCAGTGAAGTGACTCTCATAAAGGAAATAATCTCACACCCATATATTTTATTACGTAAAAGTTGTAAGCGGTCGAAGATGGTGCTTACAAAATACGTATAGTAGCCTGTCATAGATAGAAACAGATGTTTTTAGCTATTACTCAAATATCATTTTAAAATATTTATACGTATTTAAAATTATTGTAGAAAAAAACTTTCAAAATACCTTTTAATTTAGAAAATAATAAATAAAATTTAGAAATGGTAGGATTGTAAATTGCTGTCTAAGGGCAATATTGATAGACATAGCATAATACACATTTAAATCCTCTTCCAAATTGTTCCTACTCTACTAGAAAACTAACTAGGTTTCTCTCACAGCTGCAGGGACATTTCCAGACAATTCACACATGCAGCGATGTATTCTAGTAGACTTGTCCATTACATTAGTGTTAGATTGTAAACTACAAAGCAAACGTTAGTGCTGAAGGTTGTTTCGTACATATTATTGTGTTGCATACATTTATTTGAAAATTCGTGCATTAGAGGTTTAGATATTGTTGTAATCTGAGATTAATTAAGGAATAAACAATAGGAAAAATTAAGGGCATCAACTTTACACAGCATAGCAACGATATTAATAATTCCACTATGCTTTGGTTAATTTTGAAACGATTATATAGTTCTAAATTATGATCGAATGCAAGGTCAAAGTTGATGAGACTAGTCTGAAGTAAGTCAAAATATTCAAATATGTGGGTACCTTAATAACATCAGATGGAAGATGTATTCGACATTAATAACATCAGATGGAAGATGTATTATAGACACTACTAACATCAGATGGAAGATGTATTAAAGACATTACTAACATCAGATGGAAGATGTATTAAAGACATTAATAACATCAGATGGAAGATGTATTCGACATTAATAACATCAGATGAAATATGTATTAAAGACATTAATAACATCAGATGGAATATGTATTATAGACATTACTAACATCAGATGGAAGATGTATTAAAGACATTAATAACATCAGATGGAAGATGTATTCGACATTAATAACATCAGATGAAATATGTATTAAAGACATTAATAACATCAGATGGAATTGTATTAAAGACATTAATAACATCAGATGGAAGATGTATTCGACATTAATAACATCAGATGGAATATGTATTAAAGACATTACTAACATCAGATGGAAGATGTATTAAAGACATTAATAACATCAGATGGAAGATGTATTCGACATTAATAACATCAGATGGAAGATGTATTAAAGACATTAATAACATCAGATGGAGGATGTATTAAAGACATTAATAAATCAGATGGAAGATATATTAAAGAAGTCAAATGTAGAATTTTCCAGACAAAGGCAACATTTCAAAAGATAACAGGTATCCTATGTAATATATCTCTGTCAAGTGAGATGAGAAAAAAGTTCGTAAATGTTATATAGAATCGTTTGTATGTATAGCAGTGAAACTTGGACAATCTGCAGAATAGTAAAAAAATTATATAAATGTAGTAGGGATGTGATTTTACAGAAGAATGTTAAAAACACCATTGATACAAAGTGTAATGAAGATCTCTTGAAAAGGGTTAATTACACAATTGATCTGCTCACTTGCATCAGAAAAAAACAGTCTACATTTTTGTTATACACAATAAAAATAGGAAAGATGAATAACATCGTGACGAAATGCAAGTTGAAAATCAAAAGGGGTAGGGGAAAACAATGGGAGAAAATGCTAGACAATTCGGCATTGTAGCATGGGAGAACGTCGGAAATTATTGACAGGGTACAAAAGGGCTGTGGAAGACATAATAGCCAATGCCATAAAACTGCATCAACTAGAAGATGAAAATTAGGAAACTGTGTTGTCCACAGCACATGTGGAATTCCCATAAGTGCTCCGCTCTTCGTTCCAGCAGCCATCCCAGTGTATGTAGACTCAAGAATCCCGGTCAAGAGTTGATTGTGTGATCTTCATGACTTTCTAAACGACTTACTTTTCTTTCCCTCCCCTCTAGATACTCCCATTTCTAACATTCTCTGTATGTGTACGTTCTCAACCTCATGAACATCATCTGCATCTTGAAATGATTTTATTACTGCCTTGATAAAGTGTGCTATGTATCTCTTCTCAGCAACGTGCCGTCTATCGCAGCACTGCCTGCCAATAAATTGGCTCTCTCATTTCCTCTGACCCCAGACTGACCAGGGCAGTATAACCATGTAATGCTCTGGACAATTGAGTTGTTCAATAAGTCACACCATTCCTTTCTCATCATGTACTTTTCTATCTTGCGCATAATTTTTTGAGAGTATTTGAGTATTACCGAGTTTGTTGATGTATCCGTTATCAATAAATTAAGTGCTGTTGTAACGCCCTCTATCGCATCCTCATGCTCGATGTGACAGTGAAATATGCTGAAGATTTTCAACCAACTCCACGCCGTTTCCGTAGGCAACAAAACTCCGACCGCTTTTATTTGTGTTTCTGTTAAATGAGCCATCTGTGTATATAATTATGTCTTGTGGTTTCGAGTGTAGCTGGGCGAGTTCATGCCCTGTAACATGGGCAGTCACCCGTCCATTTTTGACACACTGTATCTAGTTGTATTATTACTTTAGTCAGTGATATTTTCTCAATGTCTACCTCCACCCATTCACTGCCCTTTCCTATTTCTTCAAATTTACATACTCTTCGCAGTGAGTTTTCAGCCTCCTCCATCCATGATCTGCTACGCTTGATTCGTTTTCCCTTTGATTCATCTAGACGATGGTGTAATGGGTGGTGGTTGTATTCTGTCACTTTAAGGTACGACCTAACCCGTGCTACCTGATGTCGCAATCTAATGCTCGGAAAATGAAGCAGAGATTTCAAAGCAGAGATGGTTGTGTCCCTAGTACACCCCAGTACTTCTGTCAGTGCCTCATTTTGGACTTTTCCCAAACTATCGACTTGTGTCTGTGATTATCTAAGTGTAATCATCATCTAACATGTTGTTTCCAGAACGCGGTCTTCAATTATGGATTATCTGAGTACTTCGCGATTCTGGACGAGTTGACCTGCCACAGCTGCAGTTATGTTTAAGCAATCTGATATATTAACTGTACTATCGTCATTTTGGACGTCCTCTTCCCCCAGTTATTGTTAACTCTGCCTTCTGCTATTAATCTTTCCATGTTGTTATGTCTCTTTATACGACAAATAAAACAGAGTTTTCTTGTTTGGATGTTGTTAAGGAACCAGACCTCTTCGACATTTATTGATATTAGCACGTCTTGATTTGTGATTTTAGCTGTCCATGGTATACGTATAATTGTTCTCTCATTTCGAAAGCAGTTATTCTTTTTGCTATTGTTTTATTTAATGTCCTTGCCTCGCAACGGTATATTTCCACTTGAAGTACTCATGTTGTAATAATACATAGGTTGGCTATGCTGCTGGTACCTTGGCAAAGAATTTTGATTTGCGCAAGTTTCAATTTCGCCATTGCAATTCTTCTCTTGATTTCGACAGCGAAGTCTCCTGCGCTATTTATATTTGTACCCAAATACTGGGAATTTGTTACGTCCTATAGTTAGAAATTGTCAATTATTATCTATGGTTGTACTTTCAATTTATCGACTTTAATAATTGTGTTCTCTTTATATTTAAGTACAGGTTTTAGGCTTCACTGTATTTGTGTGTGGATAGTAACATTTCCTTTAAAACATCTCTTTTTTTTAAATAAGGGGACTGTGTCGTTAGTATATATGATTTCTGGGATCTGCTGACCGTCGATGGTAAGAAGTTGAAAGTCAGCAAATGTCATATCGTCTTCTACGTTTCGCATTATGTTTTCAGCGTAAATGTTGAACAGGTACTGTAATAGTGTGTATCCTTGTCTAACTCCTTTCTCTACGTTAAAACATTCTGATATTGTTCCATCCACTGTTACTGCTGCCTCTTGTTCGTGATACAGTTTTGCGATTAAATTGTGATTACTATTTGCATAATATCCTGTATAAAAAAACAGTAGGGTACTAATATCAGTGTTCTTTGTTTTCCCAAAATGTTCCCGTCCTCCTCAACAAGCACGAACTTTTCGAGAGTAACAATCATAGTACATACATATGTGACGTCAAGTGATTAGCTTCCGAGAGTATCAATCATAGTACATACATATGTGATGTCAAGTGATTAGCTTCCGAGAGTATCAATCATAGTACATACATATGTGACGTCAAGTGATTAGCTTTCCGAGAGTAACACTCATAGTACATACATATGTGATGTCAAGTGATTAGCTTTCCAATAGTAACAATCATAGTACATACATATGTGATGTCAAGTGATTAGCTTTCCGATAGTAACAATCATAGTACATACATATGTGATGTCAAGTGATTAGCTTTCCGATAGTAACAATCATAGTACATACATATGTGACGTCAAGTGATATTATTATGGATATCCGAGAAGAGTACACCTGTAAACAATACGTCACAACGATGTATGGAACACGCCAGTTTTTCAACAAAAGGCACATGACTTAATGATTACATCACGGAGATCCCCAGAGTATTCAGTGTCTAATGATACCGTTATGTAGAAACTTCGATTTTATCTATGACCTTTTTACACTGTTCATGTTTGCATATTGTGTCTTTCTTAATTAGAAAATCCAGTGCAAGACTTCACCATCTTCTTGTTATCGAATTTTATATCATTACCATATTCTACGGTGGCTTGAGTAGGTGATCTACAAACGTATCCCAATTGCTAAATATCAATACAGTTGTTGACATTATTCCGCGTTAGGAGCTTAACTGACCAGAATATTCTCCGTAGTCTTTATCTCGTCTACCATTGATTTCTGGAGTTTTCGCAATGCGTTCTAAATATTCATCATGTGATTTCGCAAATATGATTATTGTCACTTTCCGATATCGATCAGTGTTTCTTCTGTTCATTGATAACGACATCTCCCTGTACATTGATAAGGGAATTTTTTAGGTACGTTGATAAAGAAATTTCTCTTTATATTTATAGTTGCATCTGTGCACTGATGACATTTATCTATACATTGACATTGCGCGCTTCCTTGATAATAAGATTTCTCTGTATATTGATAAGGGATTTTATCTGCAGATTAAGCGCATTTGCATGTTGATGCGGAAATATCTCTGTAAAATAAACATATATTTTCTATGAATATTGATAATTCCTGCTCCGTGACGATGTGGTACAGAGCCCGTTTATGACGGCCAACGTACTGAGTTCGATCACAACCGCAGGCAATTGTGCATTTGGACCGTTCAAAAATGAATGGAAAACTACTGAATTTATTTATATTACATAGAAAATCTTCACAGTCACATTATGCTGGGTTGATGGCTACGTCCAGGGTATGATGTGCTAACAATATTTAATAAAATGTTATATCGATAAAATACTATTTGATAAATGATGATAAAGAAGAGTTTTCGATGTATATTGTTAACGGCTTTTCTCTTTATATTGATACATAACGTTCTCTGTATATTGGTAATGATATTTCTCTGAATACTGATAAGGAATTTCTATGTATATTGTCATTTATACAGCAAGATACAGAGGAAAACCAAGAAAATTGGTGAGTTACCGAGTTACCAACGTTCTTAAATCACAAGAATAAAATATAGCGATCAAACGTGTCATGACATATCCCTCCAAAAAACCGATCATTATTTAATCCTGCGACAGCAAACGCAGAGACAAGAAGATAGGTTCATATATATATATATATATATATATATATATATAGATAGATAGATAGATAGATAGAAAGATAGATAGATAGATAGATAGATAGATAGATAGATAGATAGATAGATAGATAGATAGATAGATAGATAGATAGATAGATAGATAGATAGATAGATAGATAGATAGATAGATAGATAGATAGATAGATAGATAGATAGATAGATAGATAGATAGATAGATAGATAGATAGATAGATAGATAGATAGATAGATAGATAGATAGATAGATAGATAGATAGATAGATAGATAGATAGATAGATAGATAGATAGATAGATAGATAGATAGATAGATAGATAGATAGATAGATAGATAGATAGATAGATAGATAGATAGATAGATAGATAGATAGATAGATAGATAGATAGATAGATAGATAGATAGATAGATAGATAGATAGATAGATAGATAGATAGATAGATAGATAGATAGATAGATAGATAGATAGATAGATAGATAGATAGATAGATAGATAGATAGATAGATAGATAGATAGATAGATAGATAGATAGATAGATATATAGATAGATAGATAGATAGATAGATAGATAGATAGATAGATAGATAGATAGATAGATAGATAGATAGATAGATAGATAGATAGATAGATAGATAGATAGATATAGATAGATAGATAGATAGATAGATAGATAGATAGATAGATAGATTAGATAGATAGATAGATAGACAGATAGATAGATAGATAGATAGATAGATAGATAGATAGATAGATAGATAGATAGATAGATAGATAGATAGATAGATTAGATAGATAGATAGACATACGAGATAGACCGATAGACAGATAGACAGATAGACAGATAGATAGATAGATATATATATAGATTAGATAGATAGTTAGATAGATAGATAGATAGACAGACAGATAGATAGATAGATAGATATATAGATAGATAGATAGATAGATAGATAGATAGATAGATAGATAGATAGATAGATAGATGGATGGATGGATGGATGGATGGATGGATGGATGGATGGATGGATGGATGGATGGATGGATGGATGGATGGATGGATGGATGGATAGATAGATAGATAGATAGATAGATAGATAGATAGATAGATAGATAGATAGATAGATAGATAGATAGATAGATAGATAGATAGATAAGACAGACAGACAGATTGTCTTGTTCAGATTCCTCTCACACATTGTCTTATTCAGATTCCTCTCACACATTGTCTTGTTCAGATTCCTCTCACACATTGTCTTGTTTAGATTCCTCTCATACATTGTCTTGTTCAGATTCCTCTCATACATTGTCTTGTTCAGATTCCTCTCACACATTGTCTTGTTCAGATTCCTCTCATACATTGTCTTGTTCAATTTTCTCTTGTCTGGTTCAGTATTCTCTTACACATTGTCTTGTTAAACTTTCTCTTGTCTTGGTCAGTTTCCTTTCACAATTTGTGTTGATGAACTTCCTCTTACATATTGTATTTTTCAGTTACATCTCACACATTGTCGTGGTCATTTTCCATTCACACATTGTCTTTCTCAGATTTCTCTTCTCTTTTTCAGCCTCCTCTCACATATTGTCTTAAATTTCTTCTCTCACACATTGTCTTGATGAACTTACTCTTACATATTGTCTTGATGAGCTTACTCTTACACATTGTCTAGATGATATTCCTCATCCTGAGGTCAGAGAAAACGAGAGAGTCTTATTGGCAGACAATGCAGCAATTGATGGCACATTGCTGAGAAGAGATAAAGTAGACTTGAAGAAGTCAGTAATAAATTCATTTCAAAATGAAGATGATGTCAATGAAACAGAGAACGTACACATACAGAAAATGTTAGAAATCGGATTATCGAGAGGTAAGGGAAGGAAAAGTAATTTTTTTTGTCGAAAGTCCCGAAGATAACAATATACACCTGACCGGGACTCTGAGCAGGGTCGGTCTTAGGCCATTGCAACCTATGCGGCCGCAGTGGGCACGGCACTTTCATAGGCCCATAAATTCATATTAGAATTTATTTTATTATCCTCTTCCCTACCTAGAATGGGCCCCGCGCAATCCGTTTCGCATACTGCCCCTCAATTGCTAGAGGCGGCCCCGACTCTGAGTCTACATGCACTGGAATGGCTGCTAAAACAGAGAGCGGAGCACTTATGGGAATGCACCACTTGCTGTGAAGCCAGTTTCTAATCAAGAATCAAGAATCAACAAGTAATTAAAAAAATCTAGTACTTCTAAGAACTGACGAGTTATGTGTTTGAGAATGGATGGAAGTTCAGTTGGTGATATTCTCTCATACTACAGTAATATCCCATCCAAAAACACATCTCTTTAGATAGATTGTTCGCCGCCTTCCTATCTCATATTTCTCTGAGGATTGCTATGTTTGACTTTCTAGTTGACCATAATATTTTCATTAATCTTCTCATAATCCACATCATAGTAGAGTAGTTAGAAAATTCACTATTCACATCAAAGTAGACTAGTTCACATCTCACAATTCACATCACAGTTGTCTAGTTCACATCTCACAGTTCACATAACAGTAGACTAGCTCACATCACAGTCGACTAGTTCATATCTCACAGTTCACATCACAGTAGACTAGTTCATATCTCACAGTTCACATCACAGTAGACTAATTCATATCTCACAGTTCACATCACAGTAGACTAGTTCATATCTCACAGTTCACATCACAGTCGACTAGTTCATATCTCACAGTTCACATCACAGTAGACTAGTTCACATCTCACAACCCACATCACAGTCGACTAGTTCATATCTCACAGTTCACATCACAGTAGACTAATTCACATCTCACAATTCACATCACAGTTGTCTAGTTCACATCTCACAGTTCACATAACAGTAGACTAGCTCACATCACAGTCGACTAGTTCATATCTCACAGTTCACATCACAGTAGACTAGTTCATATCTCACAGTTCACATCACAGTAGACTAATTCATATCTCACAGTTCACATCACAGTAGACTAGTTCATATCTCACAGTTCACATCACAGTCGACTAGTTCATATCTCACAGTTCACATCACAGTAGACTAGTTCACATCTCACAACCCACATCACAGTCGACTAGTTCATATCTCACAGTTCACATCACAGTAGACTAGTTCACAGTTGACTTTTTCTGTTTTGACAAATCATGCTTCTCATCCATTGAAATATTTGGTTTCATATAACTGGGATTATCACTGGGACACTAGCACTGGGATTATCACTGGACACTAGCACTGGGATTATCACTGGGACACTAGCACTGGGATTATCACTGGGACACTAGCACTGGGATTATCACTGGGACACTAGCACTGGGATTATCACTGGGACACTAGCACTGGGATTATCACTGGGACACTAGCACTGGGATTATCACTGGGACACTAGCACTGGGATTCGCATACGCTTCTAGCACGCACGTAGAATGTCATAATGCAAACTCGTTCCGTGCCGGATTTACCTATAAGCTAAACAATCTATAGCTTAGGGTCCCCACATTTTTGGCCCCCCCCAATTTTTTTATTTCACTATCTATATATTCGTAATCGTTAAAGAGCCCCATATCTGAAATAACTTAGTTCCCCATATCTCAAATAGCTTAGCTCCCCATATCTCAAATAACTTAGTTCCCCATATCTCAAATAGCTTAGTTCCCCATATCTCAAATAACTTAGTTCCCCATATCTCAAATAGCTTAGTTCCCCATATCTCAAATAGCTTAGTTCCCCATATCTCAAATAGCTTAGTTCCCCATATCTCAAATAGCTTAGTTCCCCATATCTCAAATAGCTTAGTTCCCCATATCTCAAATAGCTTAGCTCCCCATATCTCAAATAGCTTAGTTCCCCATATCTCAAATAGCTTAGTTCCCCATATCTCAAATAGCTTAGTTCCCCATATCTCAAATAGCTTAGTTCTCCATATCTCAAATAGCTTAGCTCCCCATATCTCAAATAACTTAGTTCCCCATATCTCAAATAGCTTAGTTCCCCATATCTCAAATAACTTAGTTCCCCATATCTCAAATAGCTTAGTTCCCCATATCTCAAATAGCTTAGTTCCCCATATCTCAAATAGCTTAGTTCCCCATATCTCAAATAGCTTAGCTCCCCATATCTCAAATAGCTTAGTTCCCCATATCTCAAATAGCTTAGTTCCCCATATCTCAAATAGCTTAGTTCCCCATATCTCAAATAGCTTAGCTCCCCATATCTCAAATAGCTTAGTTCCCCATATCTCAAATAGCTTAGTTCCCCATATCTCAAATAGCTTAGTTCCCCATATCTCAAATAGCTTAGTTCTCCATATCTCAAATAGCTTATCTCCCAATATCTCAAATAGCTTAGTTTCCCATATCTCAAATAGCTTAGGTCCCTATCAAGTATAAATTCGACCCTGAACTCATTATATTGAAGTCACCAACAATGCGACGTCTCAGAGATAAAGAAAGATTACTGCGTCTATTACAGTCTTGTGGACCCATCTGTGTTATTTATTAACATGTTCACAATATATGTTAACTATATGACTTTTTCCTCCATGATCATTGGTCACTGTCTATACTTTGTATACAGAACCAATGAAAAATGCGAGAAACGTCAAATAGTGTCACTTTAGAAGGATCACACAATAGATCAACTAGAGTAACAAGACTGTTTAATTAGCAAGGGACTCGGCTTAAGAAATATTGCCTACTTGAGTTATTGTGCCGGTGTAATTGTGTGGGATCACAAACGTAAAAATTACAGACAATCTGTAAACCATAGTATTATGTAATGAGTTGCGTTCTCAGGACAAAATTATGTTAACTGGAAGTTGTTTCATAACAAATCTCAAGAAATTGTACACACATTTTCACGACTCATATTATGGTGTTAGATTACACTGCGTGTATTAAAAGTGGAGAGACAACAAAATAATACAGAAAGTGACAAGACATATCGTGCATTTCGGTTTGAGAAACTACATCACTCTTTAAATATATAAATATGTGATAGAAATGAAAAAAAGGAAATAACATTAAATAAAACAACGATTCCTATAGGTGTTGCTCGGGTCTGATATGATAAAATTAATAGCAACGCTGCGACCTGCCATGCATATCTTAAAAGTCAACTAAATACTTTTGGACGAGGGATCGACGTTCCCATTTTAAAGAATGTTATAGTGACTATAAAGTTATTAAGGAATTCTAAAAGGTAAACTGATACCTATTGGTGAAACATACCACAAAGATACAGGTAAACGTGCTTTCAGGAGGACTGTTTATAAACTATACACGAGCATCCTTTGCGTAAACAATATTACTCTACTCACATGACGCCAGTCAATGAAAGACATGACGAAACGTATCAGTCACTCGCAATAGGGTCGTTCATTAATATTTGATCAACAGGCCTCCAGAAATGAGATGTTTTCTTTTATGTCTGGCATGTTACCCTTGGGCTAAAGGTGAGTTATGAATCAGTGTCATAGTACATGAATTGCCTATAACTACCTAGCTGCCAAACCAGTGTCTGACCAGAAACTGTCTTAATAACAGTCGCATAATAGGCTATTAACCGACCTTTCCAGAGCATGTGCCCTGGTAACGAGCCTTTTTGTGTCTGGCTCCAGACTGCCAATAATCAATGAGCTCAAAACCCTTGTATACTGGTCGTCGGTGAGATCTAAACCCGGGTATACGGTCGGCGAAGAGATCTAAACCCGGGTATACGGTCGGCGAAGAGATCTAAACCCGGGTATACTGGTCGGCGAAGAGTTATACACTCGGGTATACTGGTCGAGGAAGAGATCTAAACCCGGGTATGATGATTGGTGAAGAGTTATAAACCCGGTTACGTTGGTCGACGAGTGAAATAACACTATACAGTACTACCTCGGCTCCCTTGATATCAGATCCGTCGGCCCGAAAGACGCTTACATCACAGTCAAGCTTCAAATGACGACATAACGCATTCCATTCTCTGACCTACACCCCTCTGACAAGCAGGAGTCTGAGAATGTTACAAGAAGACCATAATGAAAGAAAGAGAATGTAGAGGCAAGAAAAGAATATAAAAAATGAAGGAAAGTGAGAAATAGAACAACTTCCGGGACCCAGCAACATCATGTTTATAGGGTCGCAAGCGCTTCTCTTTGAATTTTACTGTTATTGGTGGTATATATAATTACCGTGGATAAAAGTGTCCTTTGGAAAATTGTAAATAGTTATGCATATACAGTGTGATTCACGCGAAACTCCACAATTAACAAGTGATATGAATAGAACAATAGGTACACGTATATAGGAAAATATGCGAGTTGGAAGACCGGAGAACTTAAAGAAAAATAGGCGAGTTTGAAGACAGGAGAACATGAAGGAAAATAGGCGAGTTTGAAGACCGACGAACGTAAAGGAAAATAGGCGAGTTTGAAGACAGGAGAACGTAAAGGAAAATAGACGAGTTAGAAGACCGGAAATCTTGGAGAAAAATAGGTGAGTTCCTGCAGGAGTCGCATAGGTATGCGAACCTGCAGGAAAATAGACATGTGGAAAAGACTGGAGAACATGAGCCAAGACTAATAGAAATAACACTTCCAGTGGCAATTGGAACCTCGTGAGCACAGAGAAGACAGCGCTGCATAGAAATCGTTGGAAATCGACAGTTGCTACAGTACAAGCTGACCAACAACAAAATAAAAAACAACAAAAATTAAGGATGAGAAGGATAGATAACGTTGTTTATGAAAAAAAAAACCCAAGTTAAATAGATAAATTAAAAATACTACCCACAAGAAGGAATTATAACAAACAAATTACGCATACATGTGTACACCGTTGACGATATTGTCCATTAGGGAAAAATGAATGGATTATTATTGGCTATTGCCTAAATGTACGATAATAATGATCCTAATATAAAAATGCAGAGACGTACAGTAATCTCGTCAACATAATTATGTTACTCTTAGAATGCGCCATTCTGACACCAGCTTGTTACAAGCGCATATAATAACCAATTACCAGAGAATATATGAAAACAAGGTAAAGTCCACAATAACACAATTGGAAAGTGATATGGATAAAGATAACAAATACTGTGTTGAAATAAAGGAAATGCACAGATTAAAACGGAAGAGAAATTGTAATAATTATATAATCATCATCAGGTGCCATGCCGGCTAGCGTAGGCGATCATGGCTCTCCACAGCTCTCTTTCTCCAGTATTATGTATCAATCTCGTTGTTGTTTCCCTGCCCTGCCAAGTTGTTTGTTTGTTTGCTTTGCGTTCGCTCCATTGTAACCAGCATGGATATTCATGCGATTTCCGCCGGGAGCGTGATTACATTGTGCCACCGTTATGCGCCTTGTAGACCTAGCACATCCAATTTCGGCATGCCTTGACAGTTTGGGTGGGCTACCCTAGCCCGTAACAGCCTTCCTATCTATCGCCAGGCAGCAAATGTGTACTGACTCTACGCCGAGACGGGTTGTCCTTCACGTTTGTCCTGCACGAGGCAATCCGCAGATAGTGAACTTGCCTCGTGTAATTAGACGTATTGTGCCCGTGCTCATCGGGTACTAAACCTTTTCTCGTCCTCAAGCCTGGTTCCGGTTTAGGAAGAACTTGACAGAAGAGTTGCGCTCGGGCTCGTTCGCCTTCTTAGCCGAAGCGTGTTCACCAACGTCGTGAACCCCTCGTCCAGGTTTGAATCTGTACACATATTTAGGAACGTTAGGGACTTGCGTTTTATGCTAGAGCTGAACAGTATTTGTCACCTCGGGCTGCTATGCCTGTGCCCATCGGGTACTGAACCTTTTCTCTACGCGAGCATCATTCCAGTATAGGTAAGACTCGACAGTAGAGTTGGACGTAGGCTGGGTTCGAGCAAACAATGCTTTAGTTCCGACTTCATCGAACCGTTTTCCGTACTCTTTGCACACGGCGCTGCCCTCTAGCGCTGTGCATCTTTCTTAGTGTGCTCATTGTGCTTTTATTTTTATTGGGACATCTGCCTGCTTCGTACCGACTACATTGGCCGCCCATCAATGCTTCTACCGAACTTACTAGCTTCACTGTGTGTCGACAGTGTTGCTGCATGTGTTGGTACAGGGTTGTCGGAGATGTTGTCTGTCTCTTATGCAGTCAAATCTTTTTCCATATGATACCTCCACATTCTCGGACACAATCCCCAAATGATTTCGCCAGAATCAGCTCGAGCTGCTGTATTTCTGTTTCCAGGGTGCACCGCGAGGATGTACATTTGGGATCTTGGTTATCTGCTAACCCTGGGTCCGCCGAGAGCAATGCGTTACCTTTGCACCCCGCCATGTTGTCAAACTGTCTAATATTTTCTCTCGTTGTCGCCCTCTGTCTCTGTTGTCTTCAATTTTGCCTGTTGTGACTATGTTCTCCAAACCTCCCTGTCTTATGAGTGGCCAAAAAATGAAGATTGTCTTTATATTATTGATTAAGGTCCTTTTGGCATTTGACTCTTTCAACACCTCCACATTAGTTTTTCAGACAGTCCGTGGTATTCTCAGTATTCGACTATAGAACCACATTTCTATTGCCTGTAATTTTCCACTTTCCAGTTTGTTTATTTTCCAAGACTAGCACCCATATGTTAGTATATGAGTTATATAGCACTGCAGAACTCTCTTACTCACCTCTAATAATTATATAAACAGGCATAATTTCTAAATTATTGTCAAAGGGTCTTTAACAAGGAGCAAAAACTCAAAACAAAAGAAGAACTACATGAAAACATAATATAAAATCAGCGAATATCACGTACAAGTATTTAAGTATCCGCAGGAACATAAACATAAAACACTTTTATATTTGTACTACAAGGACCTAAATTCTTGATTCTTGATTAGAAAACTGACCTCACTGCACGTGGGGCATTCCAATAAGTGATCCGCCCTCTGTTCCAGCAGCCATTCGACTCAATGGTGTTTCGAGTCCAATGCCGCCGAAACAGACAACGACATCAGGGCACAACTCTGGCCATTGCGACAGGTTTTCTGTTGTTCCGCCCACCCACGTCGTGCCAGTAACTAGTTCAAGCACAACGTCGGCCTGTCGGAACAGCATGGTAACTGTTATCGAATGTTACGACTACGGGATTGTATAGATGACGTGCCATGAAGCTTCTACAGTAAGATAACCTCAATATAAATATAAATATAAAGGACCTAAATGCCTTCTTGTAACATAAATAATATAGAGAAGGAACAATATTGCTTCAAAAAATATCTTATACAAGTAAATTCACGCAAGAGGCATGATGATAAATGAAAATAATTCTTACAGCTGACGGGATTTGAACCAGGTCCGTTCTAGTGGCACCGAATCGCCTAGCAACTAAAGGAAATATGTTTTCCGAACTGGACTACCAGATCTCCAAAATAAATGTGATCTCGTCAAGACTTTCAAAGTGAACTCAAGTCACTGAGAACGGAACAATCGAGACAGGAACTATTACAACATTAACGAATAAGTATTTAAGTATTTTTAGGAACACAAACACAAACGGAGCTTGTTAAATTCCGTCAATTGTAAGAATGATTTTCATTTATCCTTATGCTTCCAACATGAATTTACTTGTGTAACATAATACGCTCTCATCAAGAGTTTAGTGTTAACAGAGGAAAATAAGTGTGTAATACCAGCATCTAAATACTTGTGGCTAGTGGTGGTCATATGAGCTTCACTATAGTTTACCAGTGCGTGATAGAAAATACTTGTGTCTTAACGTGATCATACGAGAGAACTATTGTTTACCAGTGTGTGATAGAAGATACTTGTGTCTTGACGTGATTGTACGAGAACATTATATTTACCAACACATGATAGAAAATAGTAAAATATGTCTTGAGTGGGCGCTAGGTAGAAGATGTCTTGAGTGGGCGCTAGGTAGAACGATGTAAATGTCTGCGCTAATTTAATAGATTTGTAAGTGTATTAGGAGTTAAAATTAATATTTTTCTCACTACAAAAAATTGTCAAGTATTCTGTGCTGTCATATAATCCTAGATATACACAGCTGTTAAGGTATAAAGCTGATAGCTCCTGTATCTTATCCTTCGTGTGTCTAGCTCACTAACTTTGTGAACATTTGATTCCACAGATTCTAGTTCTAACTCGTCTTTACCGCTTCTGTTGCCGACTTGTTCAATCCCACTTAATAACAGGTTTTTATTTCTGTGGGGAACAATAAAAACAATTTAACAACAGACAGGAAAACGGCATGCTATCCACAGTCCAGAATAGCTCCCTAGCCACTAGATAAATGAGGAAACAGCAAAATTTAAAGTAAAGTTTCCTTCTTGAAAGTTGCAGACTTCATTCTGTGTCACGTTCTCAAATTGGCCAATATGTTCTTTTTAAGCTGTCTTGTGTCTGATTTTCGTGGAACTGCTTTGATTGGTTAGATATATTTTAACGCTTCTCTTTTGGTGATATTCAATAAATCGAAGTTGCACTCAATCTAATGTTTATACAGATTCCATAGAGCAATATTGTATTAATGTAAAATTTACCATACATCCATCCATGCAAATTCTGTGTAAATACTATCATAATAATATCGTAAGATTCACAATTGGTTAGCACTGCAGGTAATGCGGAGATGCTGAAGGGTGTCAGATAATATTGCTTTATCTATTCTCTGCTGCCAGTCTTTTTCGTTTTCATTTGATCTTTCCACCATCGACTGTTACCTGTAGATTATCTTTGACAGTCAGTGATGTAAACTTACTTATTATAACCCTGCACGATTGACTATTGCACGTGGTGATTAAATTATAACAGAAATATACAACAGCTTTCCACAACCAGTTTCTTGACATGGAGACGGGGATTAAGTGTAACCAGTGAACGAAAAACTATTATACACAGGGAGCACAAGATGTCTCTCTTGTGATAATAGATTATAGGAAATCTGACATTACGTCGAGCCAGAAAGATGTCACACATATCTTCGTGGAAAATGTTTAAAGTCGGTGCGATATGATATGACATGGGTAACATACTAAATTCTAACATAAAGCACCTAAACATTTTGCGTGATATAAGACACGGGTAAGAAACTGGATTCAAACAAAAGCACATAAACAAGCGGTGTGATATGACAAGGGTAAGAAACTGGATTTTAACAATATCACCTAAAGATGTTGTGTGATATAAGGCACGGGTAAGAAACTGGATTCTAACAAAAGCACATAAACAAGCGGTGTGATGTGAGACAAGGGTAAGAAACTGGATTCTAACAAAAGCACATAAACAAGCGGTGTGATGTGAGACAAGGGTAAGAAACTGGATTCTAACAAAATCACATACGCATGCTGTAGCATCTGTAGCTCTATTCAATGGCCCACTAGGCAAACCGTACGTAAAGCAATTTGTATCTTTGATGTTGAGATAGTATTATATTTTTCTTGTGGCATTGGTATTGAAATTTTTGGTATTGAAGTATGGAATATGTGTTTTTGCTAATTTCCTAAAAAAAGGTAACTGCAAATACATCGCCATGAGAAGCAAAACAATGAAGTACCAGTTGATTTTGGTACAAGTACGGGATATTGTTAGATGTGAAAGCAAGAGATTTTCAGATAAACTATTTTATTCATATTTTGAAGACTCGAAAAGATCGACTACTGCTAATGGCTGGATAAAATGTAAACTACCTAGTTACCAATATGTGTCTTCTCCCTGAAGAACATGCTTTTCACATTTATCCAGTACTCAATATCTATTTGTGCAATGGCATCGCGTGATATGTTAGTTACATCACGTAAGTATTTTTTAGTGCGGCAACTTGACCTTTGACTGCGGTCCACACAAGTTCAATGAAATTGAAATGTGAATGGTTAAGGTGGTAGCCGAAAAAAAGTATGACCATGCTCAGCGCTGATTTTGTCAATTAAAAAAACCATCGTCTTCTTTGTCCGTCTCACAAGTTCTTCATCTTCTTCAGCGTTCATTCTCAAACTCCCGCTGGATTTCTCTTGTAGCCGGACCGTTGTCCTATTAGATTTCCGGCTGGATGTAACCAAGAGAATTGAAATGCGCTGTGGCGCCATTTTATTTGCGCAAATTGCCCGACACATCCATATTCGGCGGTTACAAGTTCTAACAACTCTGGTTTGAATTTATTGCTCCAAAAAGATACACTTTCTTTTGCAAGCCATGTCATGATTTCTTATTTTGTGCTTGATGAAGTGGGAATGTGTGTCTTCATGTGCTACTACGGTATGATAGTACGCATTGTCCATAACAATACATGACGGCATATCCAGCGCTGGTAGAAGTAAGTTCACTAACCAAGTTATGAAAATATTTCCTTTCATTTCGGTGTGGTAGTCTCTAACATCGGTAGATAATGCTTGGAAAATACGTTCTGCCCCACTGACAAGACCATTTGCGTTACTGCGCACTGCACAATTGCAAGAAATAAGACAGCTGATAGACTACCAAAAGTAGGTGCAAAGAAGGAACAATTCTCTCACAACTTTAAATTGGTAGCATATCCTATCCAGGACGTAGCTATCAACCCAGCATTTGTTGGCTGTGGTGATTTTCTAGGCAATATAAATACGTTCAGTAGGTTGTCATTGCTTTCTGAACGGTCCGGATGCACAATTGCCTGTGGTGAGGATCGAACTCGGTACCTTTGCCGTCACAGATGCGCTCTGTACCACTTCGCCACAGAGCCGGACATTTTGTCACAACTTACCGAAGCAAAAACATTTATTAGAAAAACAATATAAACATCTATGTAGTCAGAGAAGAGGCAGCGACTTTCCACAAGACCCCCAACTTAAAGTTGAATAGATAACAGCAAACTACTATTTTTAGGGCTCTGCACGGTTCACTGTAGATTACAAGCACATCTCCACAAAACGAAGGTTGTCCACACTGATCAATATCCTGTCAAGAGTCCCCCTTCTCCAAAACAAATTCTGCAGACATATCCATTTTTTGGTGACTTGAGGATTAAAACCTGGCCCCAGGAGACAATTGTCGATGTGATGATGTGGGGAACTGTGAGGACCTGCTGACAACTGAATTCATGGAGATGGCCTCTTGCCTGTATACACGACTGAGTATTGGAAAATGATCGCAGAAGAACCTTTTCTGTTACATTTTCGTCAAGGATTAGAAATATGCAGATCTGCGAGATCGCACCTTTGTTTGTTAGTGGCAGACTAGTATGTGTTGGGGAATGATATGTGTAGCATTACTACAGATGGGTTACCAGATCAAACTGATGGAATGTTTTTGGCCCACGAGTGAATGATGCGATTATTGCAGGACATGATAATCCTGGGATACTGCTGCACTGTGGGATACTGCTGCACTGTAATATACTGCTGCACTGTGGGATACTGCTGCATTGTGGGATACTGATGCACTGTTGGATACTGCTGCACTGGAAGACCTTCCTTTGGGAACTAAACATGCCTCCGCCCCCCACAAAACAAACGCAACTATATCATTGAAACAATAAGTATTAACTGGATTTGGAGCCACACCAGTTACCTAACTGAGAAGGATATGTACTTTAGTCAAACTATGCTATATTCTATCAAGAGTTAACTGCTAACTCCTCAAGGGTTTACTATATAGTCAACATCACCATAATGATTTCATCAGTAAATTCTTCTTCTTCAGCGTTCATTCTCAAATTCCCACTGGATTTTTCTTGTAACAGGACAATGATCCTACAAGATTTCCAGTTGGATGTAGTCCAGAGAATGGAAATGCGTTGTGTTGCCGTTTTATTTGCGCCAATGGCCCAACACATCCGTCTTCGGCGGGCATCAGTAAATAATATACCAAATTGAATGGCTAGCCGAAATATTTACCTATTTGCGAAGAGGAGATGTAGATAATAAGGAAATTGTTGCAGACCTGGACAGAAAGTTGTGTAAAATAAAGGAAAAAATAAATAAATATAAAACTAAAAAACGTTGGGTTACATAGAGGAAAATGGAACTACAAAATGTTGGGTATCAATAAATGAGAGACAAATGAAACTAAGAACAGTTCATTACTAATAGAGGTGTAAATGGAACTAAGGAAAGTTGAGTGACAGTTGAGAAGTCAGTCTAAGAATTGAGAGACAATGGTGAGGAAAATTAAACTAACACAACCTGAGAGACTATAAAAAAGGTAAATGAAACTAAGGTAACCTAAGAGACAATGAATAGGTAAATGCAACAAGGAATACCTGAGAGACAATGAATAGGTAAATGCAACTAGGAATACCTGAGAGACAATGAATAGGTAAATGCAGCAAGGAATACCTGAGAGACAATGAATAGATAAATGCAACAAGGAATACCTGAGAGACAATGAATAGGTAAATGCAACAAGGAATACCTGAGAGACAATGAATAGGTAAATGCAACTAGGAATACCTGAGAGACAATGAAGAGGTAAATGTAACTAGGAATACCTGAGAGACAATGAAGAGGTAAATGAAACTAGGAAAACCTGAGAGACAATGAAGAGGTAAATAAGTGATATAAGAAAGCACGATTATACCGTAGTTACTGATTGTTCAGGGAACTCTTATAACCCATGACAAAATCATGGATTAGCAGCAGTGCATAAATATATCAACATTTATGTGCAACTCCAGCTGAATTATATCCATACGTTCAAGATAACAATCCCACTAAAAATTTTGTTAGTAGAAAAACTACGAAAAGAATAGCATGATTTTTTTCACATGATTTAACATGATTTGCATTTTTTAACTCAAACAAATTAAATGATGCGTGAAAATAGTATTGTTGACATCAACTTTTGACAACCTCGTCCGCTTTCTTCCGTTGTTAACAACTGTCGTAATACACCCCGTCCCCTCCTCGTCACCATCGTAATTGTTCGAGTAATTTATAGATCATCATCATCATCATCAGGTGCCATGCTGGCTGGTGTAGGCGGTCATGGATAGCCACATCTCTCTGTCCACAGTATTATGTATCAAGGTCGTTGTTGTTTCCCTGCCGTGCCAGGTTGTGAAGCTGTCTAATATTTTCTCACATTATCGCCCTCTGTCTCTGTTGCCTTTAATTTTGCCTGTTGTGACTATGTTGTCCAAATCTTCCTGTCTCATGAAGTGGCCGAAAAAAGAAGATTGCCTTTTTCTTATATTGTTGATTAAGGTCCGTTTCACATTTGACTCTTTCAACACCTCTACATTATATTTTTCTGGCAGTCCATGGTATTCTCAGCATTCTTCTGTAGAACAACATCTCTGTTGCCTCTAATTTCCCACTTTCCAGTTTGTTTATTGTCCAATACTAGCACCCATATGTTAGTATAGGAGTTATATAGCACTGTAGAACTCCCTCTCACCTTTTTTGTTTGTTTGTTTGTTAAATGGAGGATTAAAGTCTCTTAGCTGATGCACCACCCTTTCAGCCTCACCTCTAATGACAAGGTCATTATATAAATTTATAGATAAACTCTCTAAAAAGAAAGGTTTCTGGACTTCGTCGTTTACTGCGTCTTCCTTCTAATGCACCTATAGAATCTAGGCTCATTTACTCAACACACAAAAACATTAAGAAACAAATTGTAAATATTTGAACATGTTGAGACCACACACGTACTAGAAACATCACCTATACTTTTAAATAGGATTTGTTATGGGTGACAAATAAACGAGATATAACTATAACTACGATAACCGCAGATGATATATGAACAAGATTCGTATGAATATGATTACGTGAGAATGGATTGCCACAATCCAATATTAGCAATATATCACTCATTTACTTTATGATAAGGTTAGATGGGAATGTCACCAACATGACGGAGTTATCAGATTAGGTGAGATACCGTAGATTATATTTCTTGGGAAGTCTGAGACGGGTGGAATCTATGGATTCATGACTGTTGTGTGTCTTCTTTGGAAGTAATGTCAATAATAAAGAGCACGTTCTTTTGTATAAGTAAAAACACTTGGTATTTTTCTGAATAAAGAATATTTTGTTTTTGCAATACGTGACATGAACTATAAGAGACAATTAGTAAAAGTACATCGCCCCATGTTATCATAAAAAAACATGTCTTTAGTGCAGATATTAGCAAACATTTTGGAATAGTGTTCACATAAATCGTGAATGGGGATGATGGGGGGGGGGGGTTCTTTTTATGTTAGTCCACGTTTTATTTGTGTACCAAATAGTATTTATTCCTCGCATTACCAAGTAGTATTTACTCCTCTGATGTACCAAGTAGTATTTACTCCTCTGATATATCAAGTAGTATTTACTCCTCTCATTACCAAGTAATATTTACTCCTCTTATGTACCAAGTAGTATTTATTACTCTGATGTGCCAAGTAGCATTTACTTCTCTCATTATCAAGTAGTATTTACTCCTCCTAAAATAGTATTGTCTCCTCTATAGTAAGAATCAGCATTTTCTGAAATTAAAATATATTTAAAAATTCCCGTTATGGAGTATTCAAGTGTCTTTGTGATAAACGGTTGCATGTCGTTGCTGCCGCCACGTTATGCTCAGGGTAAGTTTTTTAATTTACACTCCTATAGAAAAGAACTCTGGTCCTACAGGGATATGGCTATGGACCTCATGGGTATGAGACCAACACCGTAAACTCTCGGCCATGCGCCAGAATTCTCAATTTCCATGTAGTATCTACTTCTTTCAAGTACCCAGTACTATTTATTTTTGTCTCACGTACCAAGTAAAATTTATCTTCTAATGTACCATGTAATATTTACTCCTCTCAAGTACCAAGTGAGTTTGGACATGAATATACACAAACCATTATTCATAAGACGTGAAATTGGACTTGGATTTATATCCACCGACAGATTACCACGTCTAGTCTTTACATGGTCACCGAGTGGCAAGAGAAAAAGTTCTAGACAGACCAGAAACATCACTGAAAAGAACTATTGAAAAAGAAATCACAACAGCTTGTATGAAAACGAACGATCTGGAGCAACTTGCTGATGATCGACAAGCATGGAGAGATATGACATCTGACAAAGCGTGGCACACGAGGAAAATGAAGATGATGATTATGCACTGAAAGTGTGATGGTAAACTGATACATTCCCACCATTATCTACTGGAAGTATGATGGTAAACTGATACATTCCCACCATTATCTACTGGAAGTGTGATGGTAAACTGATACATTCCCACCATTATCTACTGGAAGTGTGATGGTAAATTGATACATTCCCACCATTATCTACTGGAAGTTTCATGGTAAACTCATACATTCCCACCATTATCTACTGGAAGTGTCATGGTAAACTGATACATTCCCACCATTACCTACTAGAAGTGAGATGGTAAACTGATACATTCCCACCATTATCTACTGGAAGTATGATGGTAAACTGATACATTCCCACCATTACCTACTAGAAGTGAGATGGTAAACTGATACATTCCCACCATTATTTACTGGAAGTGAGATGGTAAACTGATACATTCCCACCATTATTTACTGGAAGTGAGATGGTAAACTGATACATTCCCACCATTATTTACTGGAAGTGAGATGGTAAACTGATACATTCCCACCATTATCTACTGGAAGTGAGATGGTAAACTGATACATTCCCACCATTATCTACTGGAAGTGAGATGGTAAACTGATACATTCCCACCATTATTTACTGGAAGTGAGATGGTAAACTGATACATTCCCACCATTATCTACTGGAAGTATGATGGTAAACTGATACATTCCCACCATTATCTACTGGAAGTATGATGGTAAACTGATACATTCCCACCATTACCTACTAGAAGTGTGATGGTAAATTGATACATTCCCACCATTATCTACTGGAAGTTTCATGGTAAACTCATACATTCCCACCATTATCTACTGGAAGTGTCATGGTAAACTGATACATTCCCACCATTATCTACTGGAAGTGAGATGGTAAACTGATACATTCCCACCATTACCTACTAGAAGTGAGATGGTAAACTGATACATTCCCACCATTACCTACTAGAAGTGAGATGGTAAACTGATACATTCCCACCATTATCTACTGGAAGTTTCATGGTAAACTCATACATTCCCACCATTATCTACTGGAAGTGTCATGGTAAACTGATACATTCCCACCATTATCTACTGGAAGTGAGATGGTAAACTGATACATTCCCACCATTACCTACTAGAAGTGAGATGGTAAACTGATACATTCCCACCATTACCTACTAGAAGTGAGATGGTAAACTGATACATTCCCACCATTATTTACTGGAAGTGAGATGGTAAACTGATACATTCCCACCATTATTTACTGGAAGTGAGATGGTAAACTGATACATTCCCACCATTATCTACTGGAAGTGAGATGGTAAACTGATACATTCCCACCATTATCTACTGAAAGTGAGATGGTTAACTGATACATTCCCACCATTATTTACTGGAAGTGAGATGGTAAACTGATACATTACCACCATTATCTACTGGAAGAGATCTAAGACATCGATATATGCCGACATTAACCACAGAAAGTGAGATGGTACATCAATAAATCTATCTATCTATCTATCTATATGCTGTGTCCCTTGTTTGCCTTGCAGCGTCAGGGGAGGAAGAGTTCTCTGGAGAAGGCCTTCTTGTGCGCTGTTTGTAAGTTTGTTCCTGTGGCTTCTTTGATTTCTGTGATCCATCTTTAACATGGTCTGCATCTGGCTTTATAACCGTTATGTCTATGTGTCATGGCCATTTGTGGCATGCTATATGTCGGTAGTCTGGAAGCGTGTGAAAACCACTTGATCTGCTGTCTTTTGATGTGTTCCAATACTGGTATTGTTTTGGTTATCTGTCTGATGTTATCGTTTCTAATTCTATCTCTTAATGACACTCCGAGTATTCTTCGTAGACATGTCATTTCTGTTATCACTATTTTTCTTTTGTCTTGTGCTGTCATTGTCCAGGTTTGGCACTGGTAGCATAGTGATGGAATAATAATAGTCTTGTATAATGCAACTTTAGTGTCTATGTTTACATTTTTGTTCTTGAAAATGCATGTCATCTGTCCTAGGATCTGGTATGTTTTGTTGCATCTATTTTGTATCTCTTTTCCAACGTGCCCGCCATCTTGATCGGAATAAATCAATAAATAAATTCCATTATTCCCTGAAAGTAAAAAGGGACACTGTGTGACCTGCAACAGCGATATATATCCACCTGTATCCACTTTAAGTGAGCTGGGACACCGATATATCCACAGAAAGTAAGATACGACACAGATATAGATCCACCATTGTCCATTGTAAGGAATCACGGACATCGATATATACCCATATTATCAACTGAAAGTGCAATAGGACATCGCTATATACACACTAATATCCACTGGCAGTGATATAGGACACCGATATATATCCACCATTATTTAGTGGAAACTAGCTGGACATCGCTATATACCCATATTATCCACTTAAAGAAAAATGTGGCACCGATATATACCTATCATTGTTCACTAAAAGTGAGATTGGACACCGATATATTTATATATATATATATATATACCTATATTCGCTGTGAGCTGGACACGGATATCTTGATAGAGGGATATACTACCGGTTGTGCCAAGTCACATTAACAATGGATTGTTAACCATGTGGGAACGCCTTTACGAGGTACATTTTTTAGGATGACAATTGTTCTAATAGACTGTTTAACCCCGATGAACACGTTTTTACAGGTATAGTTTAGAATGAATATAAATCTCATGGCGATGTCAATGATTATAAAACTCGTGGTGCTGTCAATGAATATAATTCTCATGGTGCTGTCAATGAATATAAATCTCATGGTGCTGTCAATGATTATAAAACTCTTAGCGCTGTCTTAGAACCCCATTCTTAGACAATCTTTATTTACAACCAACTGTTACGTGTCTAATCAATGGTTGTTGGATTGTTAACCGCCCGTCTGTCGCCGGACCAGAGAGGGGAGCAAAGAATAGCAACACTTAACTTTTCACGCATGTTATAAGAGGCGACTAAGGAGGTTATAAGATGGAGTTGGCTGTTCCATCCCATATAGGGTTAGTGACTCAAAGCAATGCTGAAGTCGGATTTGTCAGGCAGAAAGGCGCAGATATTGCAGCAATGCCGTAAACCATAACACAACGCACTCCGTTCTTCGGACTACATCCTGCTAATCTGCAGGAGTTTGAGAACGAACTTAGAAAAAGAAGAAGATTGTTAATGCTGATGAAATTATTTTACTAATGCAATACAATTTCAATTAAAATATTGCAAAAAATGAACAACCTCCGAACTCTTAATAACCAAACTCCTAAATCTTAATGACCAATATTCGAACTCTTAATCATTAATCTCGTACTTCTTAATCACCAACCTCTTAACTCTTAACGACCAATCTCCTAACTCTTAATCACCAACCTCCTATCTCTTAATGACTAATCTCCTAACTCTTAATCACCAACCTTTTAACTCTTAACGACCAATCTCCAAACTCTTAATGTCCAACCTCCAGACTCTTAGTCACCAACCTCCTAAATCTTAATTACTAATATCCTAACTCTTAATCACCAACCTTCTAACTTTTAACGACCAATCTCATAACTCTTAATCACCAACCTCCTAACTCTTAATTACTAATATCCTAACTCTTATCACCAACCTCCTAAATCTTAATTACTAATATCCTATTCTTAATCACCAAACTCCTAACTCTTAATACGTTTTCAAATTGGTGAATAATAATTTAAAAAATAATCAAACATAAACTGTATTACCGATGACACTTAAAATGACACATTTTTTTAAAATTTGGCCATTAAATAGTTAAAACCTGGCAATCATGGGCTATTCACTAGTACAGGGACTCTTGCCAGATTGCGAGCACCGTCAACATGTAATCGTTGTAGCTCGCGATCACTATTTATCTCGCATCACGCATCCACATTTCTCTTCCAAGAGCGTCAATATGCTCACCAGTACCGGGATGAGAACGCATGCTCTAGTATATTCTTGTTCCTAACGATATGTGCCTGGGATATCCTACTACCAAAAGGTGCTTTAAATTCTGGAGATGACAATTGTATAAAAAATGTAAACTACTACTCTTTCTGCTTCTAGATTCATGTTTCTGTTATATTCTGTGTCTTCATGTAATATTCTGTAATTTATTCTGTTAGTCTTTACTCTTTTCAACCTGAACAATGCCATCACACGACACAAGAAAAATAGTGACAACAGAAATGACATGTCTACGAAGAATACTCGGAGTGTCATTAAGAGATAGCATTAGAAACGGTAACATCAGACAGATAACCAAAACAATAGGGATAAATCAACCAGTGTAGGGTAACAACCCTAAACAGGAAG
The DNA here is from genome assembly GCA_034231615.1 of Meghimatium bilineatum. Lineage (NCBI taxonomy): Eukaryota > Metazoa > Mollusca > Gastropoda > Stylommatophora > Philomycidae > Meghimatium > Meghimatium bilineatum. The sequence goes on along the minus strand of CM067320.1, from coordinate 47,668,816 downwards.
TAGGTGGCTGGGGTAACACAGGGCAAAATGTCAAGAAATACAAAAATAGGTAGGTGTGATACCAAAAGGAAACATAAAACAACTTAACAACGAGATACAGAGACAGACGACGTTTCGACTATAAAGCCTTCATCAGGACAAACAAATGACCACAATAAAACAAGTCTTACATGGAGACAAATAGGGTTATAATGAGGACAATAGCAGATAGGTAATGAGGGAAGAAAAGATGTGGAAGCATGACAGGTGAGAAAAACGTATGGGGAGAAGTTAGTAGTAAGTAGGGAGGAGAAAGTAGACTGAAGAATGTGAGATGAACAAAGGAAAAGATATGGTAGCAAGTAAATTACATTAAAATAAAATCAAAATACTCACCTCAAAAGTGGCAACAGAGAATGAATGCTACAGACAAGCAATCATGATGTAAGGGAAGAGCAAAATGAGATGGTACGAGGGATCAGGTGGGAGAGATAAAGAGGCCAAAAACGACAGGAACAGAAGAGAATGAGCAAACAGCAGGAAGAGAATATGAGCAGATAATTGTGATATATGATAATAAAATAGTAGTAAAATAACTTAACTGATGCAGCGACTAGTCTATGGTCCTTCCATGTGAATGAGCACACGCATAATGGCAACAAAGTAAAGAATGGTCAGTGAAAGTCAGATTCCTATCAAGGGTCATGATAGCACGTATTTGTACAGGTTAGAAAAATAAAGACATGCCACAGTAATAGACGGTACCCGAGGCGCCGAAGTGAAAAGAAAACACACCCGCGAAAGGTGGAACAATGGAAAAGACAATATTTTGGATTGGTCACAGCGCATACCAACTGATGAGAGTAAAGGGGCGTAAGTAAATAGCCATAGAGAAAGATGCCAGAGTATAAGACAAATGGAGAGGTTAAAAAAAAAAAGGGACGTGATGGATCGACGAAATCCCCTAGACGGAGATACGTAACGCAAGAAAGTGAAGTGCGGGTGGGAGGGAGCCCAGAGGAAACAGGGAGGGTACATCAAGGGAGGGTATGGGACTATCACGGGGACGCACGTCGTGAGATGGTATCAGGCTGATATAGCGAGACATAGGAAGAGGGTGCCGGAGATAAGGGCACCAGAGAAGATAGGGAATAAGGAGACAGGAAAAGAAGACCATAGCGGGAGGAGGCAGACCCGGAGTTACAGCCAAATCATGTGAGGAAGTGGAGGGTCGTAGCGTCGTAGGTGACAAAGTAAGGGTCATCTGTCCACAGTGTCGTAGTAAAAGGAGGTCGGTGTAGCAGAGGTTCCAATAAAATGTGACGGAAGATGGACCAAGGTCACAACCACAACGACAAGTACCTTGTAGGCCAGGTGTTGGAAAATGAGACCGGTCGCATAAACCGAAGTTGATAAAGGGATGAGTTAGCCGCACGTCGCAACCCCTATGTGGGTATTGCTCGCACTGTACACTAGCTCATCTATGGGAACAACGATCAAAGGACAGAGACTCTGGCCACGATACACGATCCCTTGGTTTGGGGCATGCACCGTGGGGAGCGAAGTGTCCGATGAAACCAGGTTCGCATCTGTGTGAGACCAACCGTACGTTGCAACCCGTTTGGGGGCGTTGCCCGTACTGCACGCTGGCTCCATAAATATATATGGGGGAACCACTGCATCCGAGCCATCCAAGTCGTGTGATGCAGGAAGCCTGTTGGCGCTGCAAAGTCTATTTATTAAAAAAAAAATTAAAAAAAAATTAAAAAAAATAAAAATATAAAGAATATAAAAAAATAAAATTTGTCAGTCATCAAACAGTCACCACATACCACATGCTACGTAACTGTATGGGTAGCCGCCCCAATTGATAAGAAAGTGGCCAGAAGAAATATGATAATAGGTACGTGGTGTCACCTACGGGCCACAGAGAATGGCACAAGAGAAAGAGCGGACATAGCCCTAAGCAATGGAAATGGAGAAAGTAGACAGAGTATGACAAAGAATCTAAAGGAGAAGAGGAGGATGAAGCATGGGTGAAACAACCCGTAGAGAGAGAGAGAGTAGAGTGGGGTAGCGAGGGGATACAGATCAACCATCAAACCGACGTACCAAACCGCAACAGACCCACCCCGGATGAAGCTGCACCGGTCCCAGTCCCATGGCGTAACCACCCACCAACACACCAATCGCAACGTGACATGTCACCGTAGCCCCAAACCCTGGGTGGGGGCCCCTGCCGAGCCACCACAATAGAGAGCAACAGTATCAAGGAGATGAGCAGGAAGAAATAAGGGTAAGGTAAAGATAGTAGGAGCAGCAGGGAGGCAGAGCAGGGGGGGGGGTAAAAGGGGGGTGGGGTGGGGAGGGGGTGAAGAGATTATTGAAAGTATAACTGGTCATTGATGCCATGGGGCTTAAGAGTGCCAAGGTTGAGAATAAGGCGGTTCTCTAATGAGAAACGTTGCCGGTCACCAGAGTGGCAAGAGACCAGGCCAGTGACCTGAATGTCCTGTGCCCCCCGATGAGAATTGCTGTTGAAGTGGAGGGCCACCGGAGAAGATCCACAGTTACGGATATCCCGTAAGTGTTCGGCAAACCTAGTGGCTAGGAATCTACCGTCTCACCAATGTACATCAGGTTACAGCGTTTGCAAGTTATCACGTACACGACGTTACGGGAGACACAGGAAAAAGTGTGATGGATATGAAATACCGATTTAGGAAATCGGATAGAGGAGGTAAGGTAGACAAACGGGCACGTGAGGCACGGGCGGTGGCACGGAGAGGTACCGGTAGGGGGTCCCGCCGGCCGGAGGTGAGAGTGAACCAGAGAGTCCGGTAGGTTCCTATCTCGACGGAAAGCCACAAGAGGTGGTTGTGGAAACGCCTCTTTGGTAAGGCGATCAGATGAGAGGATAGAGAAGTCCCGTAGGAGGATATTGAGAGCTGGAATATTATGAGGGTGGAAAGTGAGGATCAGCTTAGGACGAGTCGACGGAAGCTGAGGAGTGCGTGATAAGGCATCAGCACGGGAGATAGGAAGGACACGACCAAGGGCAGAGAGAAGGACATCCTCCGGATAAGCACGTCGGCGGAAGAAGTCAAGCATATCATGGGCATGCTGAAGAAAGTCAGAGTCCTCCTGGCAAAGGCGATGGAGACGAAGAAGTTGAGAGAAGGGAAGGGAGTCACGGCATGAGCGAGGGTGAGAAGAGGAATATAGAAGGAAGCTGTGAGAGTCAGTCGGTTTA